>VWYK01048571.1:0-10223 GCA_013399775.1 Semnornis frantzii
CTCACTTAAGGGGAGCAGAAACAAATAAAGATGGGGGGGTCCTTCCTGGGATTTAGACTAAAAAAGTACAACCTCTGCAGGTAGTGTGCTCATACTACAGCAGCAAACTTAAATAACTGCTACTGTTAGAGAGCCACCTGGGTTTTCTTGCTGTGTGAAGGGGTTCCTGATCTTGGGAAAACTTGCTGAGCATGTTGGCTTATGCACTTGAATATGAAGGAAAGTGAACTCTTTCCCATGCTACCATCTTGGGGTCTCAACTGATGTCTCCAGGTTCTCTCCTCTTGATGGAGAAAGGGATAGCCCCTTCCTTCAAGCCTGGACATTTAGGCTAGGTGGAGAGGACAGGAGGAAGTTGTCCTGCATGACGTATGGACTGTTGGAAACATAAGGAGGGAATCAAATTCCTTCCAAGGGTACAATCTGCAGTGCACTCAGCATCTAATAAAAGCTGCCAGAAGGCAATGACGAGTCAAAAGAGGATGCTGGTTTTGGAAGAAGGAGCCCGATATTATTTTTCTGCCATTGCAGTCATCATGTACTCCTCTTAACTGATACAAATACTAGCCCATCATAGAAGAGAGGGGTGCATAAAATCCTCACTGTCATTAAGCAAAGATAAACAGGATTCATAGCCAATGGCTAGGGGTCAGATTCCAGAGTGACACTGGCTTTGCAAGTTTTGTGAACACAGTTCCCTGTGTTTCAAATGTAACTCATGGGTCGGTTCACGTTGTTCCATTTGGATCTAATGCACACAAGGACAACATTTAGTAGAGCCTTCTGTTCTTGAATTTGAACTTCAGAATTAGTCTTTTAGCTTTTTTGGGTTAGTCATCAGCTGCTGTGCTAGTGAACAGCTGCTCCATCTTCAAAAGGCAGGCCTCTGGTTCTGAAACAAAGTCAACCAGAAAAAGCTAGTGGGTCCTCTTGGTTCATATTCATACACAGGAATTAGAAATAAGCAGTCAGCCAAGACACTGTAGGAAAATGAGCACTTGCTGTAGTACCATTTGATTGGCCAGCAACTGCATTGGACATCCAACTAGAGGCATTTGCTCCAAGTGTGATGTTTCCCATCACTGTCCAAATTAGAGAAAAAAAAAGATGTGCAAAATGAAATCCTCTCCAAGTCAGTCTTCCAAGGCAAAGCATAAGCACATCAGTAACTAGGATGTCAAAAAATTGTCCCAGGTGGCACTGTCTGGGAAATAAGCTAAGGAAGAGATCATTGATACTGGCCAATCTCTAGTGCCTCTAGGTTACAAAATAATTCACAAGACGCTCCAGAAGCTTCTTGCCAACAGTTGAGTCTCCTGAATCCAAGAAGTACCTTTGGCAAGCCAGTTTCCTGCAGAAGCAGCCACCATCCAGACAACCTTTTACCAGTGTATTTAAAATTAAAACACTGGATTAATCACATCAAAGAGAAATAGAAAGTTCCTCTCCTTCACATGTGGTCTCATACAGAAATTCTGTGTTCTAGTTGCAAGGCAAAAGAAAACCCTGCAATCTAGCTACAGATCAGAGGCACCACATAAGCAGAGTTGGTGTAAGAGTAAAGATAGAGGACAACAGTAGAAATGCTGAGTTTCTTCAAAGCACTTTATCCTCTGCCATATATATAATACACAGAGAGCTAAGGGCACATAAAAAACACATGGAGTACATCATGGTTTAGGAAAGATAGGTTCACCGAAGCCAAGCTTCTTAGAGTTGGTGGAAATTCTGATCCAGCATGAGGGACAGCAGTCATATCTTGCTCAGTCTCTGTAGGGACAGCTAAACCTTGGTACTTCACACAGAAATTCAAGCCTGGGTTAAAGGCTAGAACAAGTATCTTTTAAGGCAGTGAGATCTAAGCTTCAAGTATGGCAGGTTGTTTCAGTCAGTATAGGGCAGCTAAGCTGCAATTTGCAGATGTTCTAGTAAGTCCTTATTAAGGCAGTCAAACATCCTTCCAACACTGTGAAACTTCTGTTTGGGAGAGAGAGGCTTACTGGAGACAAAAGGCAGCCACTGCCCCACCTATGCTGAGTAGCCAGGCAGACACAGCAAACATTACATGTTTTGAAGCTCAACAGAGGGCCTTAGAAAAGAGATGCTGTGCCCCCCTACATCAAACCTCCAGAGGCCTCTTCCAATCTAAATTATTCTACTGTCTTGTGACTTTACAACTCTGTGAACATTGGAGCCCTTCTCCAGTGACTAGTATGCAAAGGATCGGCTTTCTACAGACTGGACTCCTTTCAGTGCCAGGGCACCCAGTAACGGCAATTAGTGTATCTCTTTAAAGACTGGGAACAAACCATTACAAACCATTTACTGACAAAAAAAAAATGCTGTTTCCAATAGAATGGTTTCAATAGATCACAGTCCATTGCAAACCTAAGTTTCCAAATCACAACAAGAGTCAAAAATGGGTTATGTATTGCTTCCATAGGCATCAGATACAGACTCTTCAGAGTCGTAAGTCTAAGGGGAAGCTGCTTCTTCAGTTCTTCCATTTGTTGTCCAATCAGAAGCAGACATCCCAACCTACACAGCAGAAAAAATGGAGAAGCGCAGTGGGAATCTTAGTTCTTTCAGTACTGAAAGCACTAAATGACTATGCTTCTTCCACTGTGGGAACTTCCTCTGTCCTGTAAGAGAAAAGAAAAGATTCAGAAACAAGGAAGAAAGAATGAAAATCATATGTCTTCCTACCTGTTCTGAGCAGATTCACAGATTAAATTGGGTTGGAAGGGACCCTCAAAGGGTCCAACCCCCTGCAGTGAGCAGGGACACCTCCAACTAGATCAGACTGCCTAGAGCCACATCAACCATAACATAGTAACAAAACTATTCATACATGCACGCATCCTAGCTGGGACTAAAACCCCACCTCCTTCCAAAAACTGGAAGAAAAATGGCAATGTGCAAAATACAGCCCTTTGAGAAGACACCAACCTGGTACAATTCCGCATGTATGTGATAAGGGACACCTAATGTTAGGGGTTTTAATTTTAAAAACCCTTCATTTCTTGAGGTGGAATACACTGCCTAACCTGGGGACTAGCAATTGGATATAAAGCTTTTCATGCTTCGGTTGCTACCTGAAATCTAGTCCCAGTGTAAACTGACAAGATGAGCTGTGAATAGTAGTTCTTCACTGCCCATATAATTTATGTTCAGTTATCAGGAATCCCAACAAGTGAGCCATCTTCTTCCAACAGACCTGAAGAACCAAACATTTCTTTACTACCACAGCCACCCATGACCTTAAAGCCTATTTCAAGTAGCTTTAGGCATCTTACCTGGATGCTTCCCCATATGAAACATCTTTAAAATATCACCAAGACACTACAAAAATCAGTAACAGGAGAATCATGTACATGTTAAAAAATCTGAAGTAAGCCAACACCAGAGAAGGCTGCAGAGGGATATTCAGTACTGCTGCCTACTTTGGAAGTGCATTCTCTTCAGGCTATTCAACACCAACACATACACAGAGCCCCAAATGCCTCTAGGTGGGGACAGGAGTGAGAGGGTCTAACAAGTCAACCAGTGTGGGATGTGATAGGGAATCTGCTTTATCTGACTGCTCACTTTGCCCCTGAACACACTATAGATGTCTGGCAGCGGCAAACTCAGCAGCCTCTTTATAACCAAGGTGAGCAGGACAGGCAGTGCTCCTTGCTCATTTGCAAGACTACAAGCCGCAGAAAGAAACAAACATTCACTCTCACTCCCCAAAACCCACCTCTTCCCATAGATGGGAAAACCAAAAGGCAGCTGACTCACCGAGCGTGGATCTGCACGGCCTTTGTGCTTCTTGTCCAAACCTGGGATGATCTCTAAGGAGCGATAACTGGGGGGTTTATCTTCTGGCCATTCCCGAGACCGGTGCCGACGCTTGCGGTTTGTCGCTGGGAGACGAGCTTGCTCTTCTGAGGAGCTCCATGACCCTCGGCGAGAAGGGGGAGAGTAGCTGTGCTGCCGCTGACCTGAGCGATTGCTTCTCCTGGTGTGGTGCTGATGCTCTCTCCTCTCTGTGGGCTCCTGTCTCCAGCCACGATGGTGGCTGGAGCGCTCCTTGGCCTCTTCTGGATAGAAACTGCCACTGCTGCTGCTGCTCTTGCCCCTCTCAGCCTGGCGTGGGGGTGACACATCCCATCTAGAGTGCTGGGCCCTGCCATTGTAGCTATCTGTCCTCTGCCTCTGCCTGTCCCAGGCATCCCGGCTGTAGCTAGAATGAGAATCGCCACTAGAAGGCAAGGGCCACCTCCGGTTCTCTCTCCTGTCCTCTGCTGCAGAGTCTTGGGGCCTGGGGTTGCGGGCAGCTCTCTGTGGATGTGAAGAGTTGCTGCTTCTATGGATGGAGGATATGTGATCAGTGAGAGGAGGTGGCACAATCTCAGAGCCCAAGGAGGACAGCAAGCTTGGCTGCACAGCCTGCTGCTGGTGGGAAGATGGCCGGAGTTGTGACATGTTCATGTTTTGGATTTCAGATTCCAGATAATCCAAAACACCTTTGTTAGGGGAAAGCTGAGCTTGTGGCTGCACCAGTGGAAGACTGTTCTGCAGAGACACATCTAAGAATAAAGGCAGAGAACACAGTCAAAGGGAAACAATAAAAAGGGTACTTCTGCACTAATGATCCTGGTTGAGTCCCTTTTGAGCCTCTCTTGTCCTGCTCCTCCTCACTGCCAGAGCTGTGAGTCTCAAGCACAAGAACCATTACATCTGGACTACACAAGGTAAGGTGTAAAGAGAAGTAACTAGCAAGTTGTGGCGTGATATGTGTTTTGCGCAGCACAGAAGTAAGAAATCAAAGTCATCCAGCACTTGGAATACAGTTTATGTATTTAGAGAACAGAATTTTTTTTCCCTACTGCCTTTAATTCCAACAGATTTTATTTTTTAAAACATGGAGAAATTTTCAAGTTTCTTCCTTCATCACATTGAACTGGAAGAAATATGAACCAATACTACCAAAGAAAAAGAAACGTTTATGTATATGCACACATACACACACACACACATACATATGATCTAAGTAGTAAATTGAGAAGTTTCTTCTCTAGAAGACTGGTGCAGCTCTGGAACAATTACCCAAAGAAGTCATGGAATCTCCATCCTTGCAGGTTTCCAAGACTCGGGGGAAAGCTACAGCTAATGGGTCTGAGGTTGATGACAGTCCTGCTTTGATCAAGAGGTAGGACTACATGACCTTAAAGGTCCCTTCTACTCAACACCTCTAAAAAGCTGATGTGAAACAAATTTAAGGGAAACAAACAATGAAGATTCACAGATGGTGAAAACACAAGCTAAGAAACTGCCTGAGGAACATCCTTGCCTATTTTCTGCCAGCAAGCCTAGGTTTTTCCTGAGAAGACTCAGTGTATTCTGTCTTAAATCATGGTGGCTCAATCAGCAGATCTTCCTAAGGAAACCTGGTGCCCTGGCTAGGAAAAATGGTAACTGTAAAATTAACTAATGGTCTAAACAAGTATATACTCCAAAATCTTGAATCTAGCATTTGAGATGTTTACAAACTATTTCTTCAAACAAGTTAAGACTCATCAGACACAGAGTAAATCTGTCACTGCTGCACAGTGATGAAAAGCTAATTTCAAATGAAAAATGTATTTTTATTTATTTGAGAAGTCATTAAGTTGAATCTCCTTATTTTCCTTGGGTGATTAAATAACATTACTGGTAATGTAATTTTATTACTTATTTCTCTAGGACTTCAGAGACTCCATCTTCCCTCCATTAAAGTGACAAATAAATATTACTAATACAAGACATTCTGAGGCAGAATGATTGGGAAATTCTTTCTGGTTCTTCATTTTTTGCTGCATGCAGGCTAGATCTGTTGCACAGAAAGCAGTTTGCCCTTAATCATTTGAAGACTAGACATGTGATAAGAACTCAAAACAAATTGCACCTCACTTGTCATGTCAGTTTTGGCTATAAGGAGTTGACCGTGACCAGCACAGCAGAACAAAGCGACAGTACCCTCCTCTACCACATGAAGTGAGATAAGCTGGGTATATTTACCCTGCAGTCACTGGGGTGTAGCGCAGATACACTTTAGTTAGCATTAAACTACTTCACCCAGCACAGAACCTAGCAAGAAAATTAGGATGGGTAAGTTGTATTTATCCACCCAGTCAAGTCTATAGTCTGATGCAGATATCCTAGTTTGATGGCTCCGCTACATGCAGTCTAAAGCTAAAGCCTCACTATTAAACCTCCCCAGGAAGCTATCTGTTTCTTATCCTGATTTTCCCCTGAAATGAGCCCTGTAGTCTCACCTTGTTGTAGTAGAGGGTTCAGCTGGTAAGAGGAAAGTTGTGAGTTCCTGTCACTACTTTTGTAGAGCATGTTGGGTGCCAGCCAAGGTGCAAGTGCCTGAGCTTGCTTCATGAACCGATGCCGTTCCAGTACTGTAAAAGAAGATGGAGAAAGCTTACAGCAGCTATCCAGAGAGCACAGGTTGCAAACCACATACCATTTCACTTAACTGTAACAGAATCACAGAATTTAGGGGTTGGAAGGGATGTCTACCAATCCCCCTGCCAAAGCAGGATCACCTAGGTGGGTCTTCAAAGTCTCCAGAGAATAAGATGTACAACCTCTCTGGACAGCCTGTTCTAGTGCTCCAGCACCCTCCCTGTAAAGTTTTTCCTCATGTTGAGGTGGAGTCACCTGTGTTCCAGCTTAGAATGCAATCAGATACAGGAAATTCACAGAATGAAAATCTCTCTCCACCCTATGACAAAGGTTAAATAGAGCAGAGGAAACTCCAATATGAAGTTGTACAGCTTCAAAAAGATACCTAAAACAGAAGAAAAAGGTTACTGTCTGACATTTGGGGTACAGTTCCAGCAACTGGGAACAAACTATGATTATGTACACAGCACATAACCAAATACAAATCCTCTATGTGCAACTACAATTGCAGAAAGGTGAGAAGTAATGTTTCTTATAGCAAGACATATGTTTTTATTATCTTAAAACTCTCTCAGCTCATCATTGGTCTTTTCCCCTTTTAGATTTGATTTGCAGCTAAATGAGACCTCTTTTTGCCATCTTCATGTAGGTTCTCTTCAGATCCTGTTTTCCACACTGTACTCCATCATTTTCTGTCTGTTCCACTGAAGGCATTCAGAAATGCACTGTCCAGCTTCTCTCTAGTCTTTTGACCACTGTTGTTGGATCTCTCTATAATTAACCTCAGCATGGCTACCAAAATTACATCACTTAAGATAGTGTGATCAAACTGGTGAGCTACAGTGCTCCTGTTCTCAGCAGCAATGTTCAGAGTGTCAAAAAAGAGCAAACTCAGTGGAAATTTCTCTTTCATTGTTTTTTTCCACCACTGTTAACTCCAGACCCCTACTCATGCAGTCAGGCTCCAATTCCACTTCATTTTTTCAGCACTCCCTTCTCACCTTCTGTATACAGATAGCTTCACCATCCCTGTCTCCAAAATCATTGCTGCTTCTTTTTGGGAATACTGAAAAACCTCTTACAGAAACTTTGTCTACCACATTAAAAACTCAAGTTTATGAACAAGTAACCTGCAAGCCCCAGACCTTAGAAGCCTCACTCTGCATGGTTTGTGTGTCATTACTGGGTGAAACTTTTCTGCAACAGAGTCTATGCAAAACTTCTCTTATATGGCTTCAGTGGCAGGCTCTTACTGCAGGCTATTTCTGGTCAGGCATGAACAGCACATTCTCAGCTATAAAATTCAGGAAACAGGAATGTAATTGCCTTTGAGACTTTTAGCCCTCTGATAAATCTGGCTGAAGTTGGCTGATGAAATTAAAAACTATTGGAGGGAAAGAGATAGGGGATAGATGGACAGGCTGACTGCATAAGCCTTACTTCTGTAAGAAACCAGACTACAGCTAAACTCCAATTAATTCTGTCCCCTGGGTTCATCTGCAGCAGGCAGCATTGAGACTGCATGCTCTTTGGGACTGAGCTCTCCATTTCAGGTAGCACTACATTTATTAAACATGTCCTTCTTCAGCTGTCTCACTGAATTTATAGAGAGCACTACCTGCTGCAAAACAAGGAGTAAGCATGTCTCTTAACATATCCAACAGTTCATGCAACCCCACTTTGTTCTCTACTCCCAGCTCCTTCCTCCTCCCCAGCCTGGTTCTAACCAGAGTGAACTACAAAGCTGGAAGCTGCAGGGGGTTTAATCCTAATACTCTAATTTTACTCCAAAGCTCTGTGGCCTGAGGTAGCAGCTTTTGAGCATTTAATGTCAAACTTGTTTCATTATTCCCCCCCCTCCAAAAGGGATTTTTCCTTCAGTTTAGTTTCAAACTTAAAGGAAGAGAGAAAGAAGACAATGAAAAAGAATAAAAAGAAATGCAAGGCCTTGTCTCTTGCTCTCCTGTTCCTTCAGTTATGACTTTGAGAATGTCCTAGAACCTGCTGAGGGAATGCTCCTGGGTTTCAACCACAGTCTTTGCATGAAGAGTGAAAGGCCTAGCAGCTGTGAGTGTACCTACTTAGTGTTCATCTCCTCTGGGTTTAAAGGCAGTGACTAGGACCAAAGTCATTCCATCTCTAATATTCTGCTCTCTCCCTACAACTGAACAAATGCAGAATTGCTCTTGGACTTTCTTTGCTACCCTCATCCTCTCCCATCTCTCCCCCATCCCTGGAGGTCTTTAAAAGACATCTGGATGAGGTGCTTAGGGACCTTGTCTGAGCTGTGGTCACAGCAATGTAAGGTTATGATTGGACTCAATGATCTTATGGTCTTTTCCAACCAGGTGATTCTATAAATTCTATGAACTCTCTTCCTTGTCACACTTCTGCTTCCAGTTTGAACCTGATAAGTACTCAGGTTCTCTACCTGCAAAATGGATGTAAAGTTACAGATGTCTTTTAAAAGTAAACATAGGTATCTGAGGAAGGTCAGATTCACTCTAATTCCAAAACTCATACCTTCTATAAAATGTCAGCAGAATGTCACACTGTTCCCTTCACTTACTCCCCACTGAGAAAGGTTGTTCTTCATCTCTGACAGACTTAACAGCTGCTGGACCAAATAATCCAATTATAAAAAAATTAATATTTCCCAACCTAGTCAGATCCAGGTGCAAATATATCCTATTTTGAAGCAATTAGTGGGAGAAGTCCACAGCAGAAAAGCAACTAATAAGAAAAGGAGGAAGTCATAAGTATGTTTACCCTGGTGGGCTTTTTCCAAGAGGAATCATAGAATGGTAAGGTTGGAAGGGACCTCAAGGATCATCTAGTTCCAAGCCCCTGCCATAGGCAGGGACACCTCCCACTAGTACAGGTTACTCAAGGCCTCATCCAATGTAACTGGCTTGTTCCTGGGGCATGTTTAATATTTCTGTACATCAATTCTGAATTACTCAAACAATGCACTTGTTTTATTACTAAGTTCAAAATCATCTTAGTTAATGACCCGACATAAACCACCCAGAATTAGGTTGCCCCAATAGCATCTCTGACTGTTCAGCAGACCTAGGCTACCCTCTAGTGGTCAACAACTGGAAAGAAATCACCGGTACTTGGCAGGCACTTTGAACTCCTAAGACTTAGTGGAGGATTCTGCCTTCTCTTCAGCTGCATGGAACTGTTACTTATAAAGACCGTTATTTAAGATGCTTTCTGTATTAATCGTCTTGTGTTTTTTGAGGCCTCCAGTTCATTTCTTGTAGTGCAAAAGAAGGCAGGATGAAGTGAAGTAGTGCTAAAGGAGGGGAGAAAGCAGAAGGATCCCTTGCAAACTGGATAATGAGGGAGGGAGTTTGGGATGGTAGATTACAGCCACAGAATCCGGCAGCCAGTTAAGGAGGCTGGACTTCTCTTTACCTTCTTTCATGAACAAGGAAAGGTTTAGGGAACCCTTCAATAATCCCTCTTACCTAGCATCAACAGGAGGTTGCATCTGTCATACAATGGCAGTGTTTGGAATGGAACCTCTGAAGATCGAGTCTAGTCTCCCTGCCAAAGCGCAATCACCTAGAGCAGGCCACATAGGAATGTATCCAGATGGGTCTTGAAAGTTCCAGAGAAGGAGACTCCACAACTTCTCTGGGCAGCCTGTTCCAGTGCTCTGACACTTCCACAGTCAAGATGTTCTTCCTCATGTTGAGGTGGAGTTTCACGTGTTCCAGTTTGTGTCCATTGCCCATTGTCCTGTCATTGGGCACCACTTAAAAGAGACTGGC
>VWYK01048571.1:10270-39523 GCA_013399775.1 Semnornis frantzii
AGTCGCTAGTATATCCCTGCCTCTCCTGAACTGGGGAGCCCAGAACTGGACACAGTACCTCACCACATCTGACAGCTGAAAATATAACTGACAACTGCAGCAGTCTGGAGTGGGCTATCATCTCCTATAGCACAGAAAAACAAAGAGGAGCTTACAGATACTCTGAATCTCTTTTTTGATGAGGAATTCTGAAGAAGTGAGTCTTTTATCTCCATCACCTCTCTATCCCTTCATGGAAACTAATTTTTCTGCCAAACTTCTATAGCCTTCTCAACACCACATATTCTAATTGACAGCCTGTAAAGCTCCCCAAAATTGTTTTGCTTTAGCATTAAGAGAGCTGTTCTGCTTGGTTTTTTTGCATTTTGTTCCTGTCAGATTGTGTAAACTGCAGGGTGTATTGCTCCTAAGTTTCATATACAGGAATACAGAAGTTCTTTGAAGCCAAAATTTGAAGAGTGGCCTTACTAAGAGAACAGTCTGGCTGCAGAATCTTTATTACTGCTAAAGCCAGTGCACAAAAAGGTTTCTCTTGACTCTCAAAATCTCAGAATGCATTTGCATGGTTGATTGCCAAGGGAGACCATCTTTCTCCTTTCCTCCTTTCTTTCTTTCTTTCTTTGCACTTCCTTCCCCAACAAAAAAACCTATCAAATCCTTTCTGTTGAGGGAGCAGTTCTGAATATAACAAACATAGAAAATTCCAATTTTTACATAATAACCACTTGATGGTTAGGCCAGTCTGGAGAGTAGTGCCAAGGCATCTGCTTGTCTTCCTTACATGCACAAGCCTAGGATCCACAAAACGGGAAAGAATAGTCCTGAGCTACTCATACAAGGGGATGTTAGTGCTCTGATGACATGAAAAAGTTGGTAGCAAGGTGTGAGTAAGGAACTGCTGAATGTAGGACACAGATGAGGAAGATGGGCTCCATATATCCTAGCTTCCCTCTTCTAAACTCAGATAAGCTGGTCATGGAGGTCACATTGGTCAAAGAAATGTCTCAGTCTACACCAATGCTGAACTAGAGGGAGAAAGTGGAGCTCAGGAAGCTCCCAGTCAAGCTTTTATCTCAACAGAAGCCATGAATAGACACTTATTTGCTTGAACCTCACCTTCCTCATTACAGCAGCACCGTTTTGGGCAGCAAACACATGGGATGTAGCAGCAGCAATACTGTGGGCAGCACTGGCACCAGCATACTCCAATCAGCAGAAGGAGGAGGAGGCCACCAAGAATGATAAGGAGTACTGTCAGCCAGTCTATGGGAAAAACAAAGAGAGAAAGAGGATGTACCTGGGCACAGTTAAGTTACTCAGTATCTCTCCACTGCTGGAGACTGGAGAGGAAGAAAACAGGATGAGGCAACAAACCACAGGCACTTACGGAGAACGATCAGCTTAACTTCTTCATCTGCATCACCTGAGGTATCTCCTGGTGCTTCTACAGTGCAGTAGTACACGCCATGGTCCCACCACATGACCTCACTGATGACAAGATCTGCTCCTGTGGAAGAGGGACTTGAAAGGTTAGCAGGCTATTTGGGACTGAGAGACACCCATCACCAGCAGCACCCTGGTTATTTCACTTCACACAGAATTGGTCCCACTTCTAAAAAGTGTTGGCTTCCAGCAATACAATGAAAAGGAGTCTGGCAGTTAATGCTGTTTACAGGAGTTCTCAGTGGACTTGGATAGGATTGTTGGAAGGTGGTGGCTATGCTTGCAGAGAGGGGAGATGCAGTACTGTATGTCACCTGACGGCACAGTGCCTTCTTAGAGTGGGCCCTGAACTCTTCTGACAAAAAGAACCAGGGACAGCCAAGGGCATATAATAGACCTAGATAGTCATGCAGTACTTCTAGAAGAATGAACTGTTTTCTAGCCTCTGGGCCCCTCAGCTTACTTTTTAGCTCTTCAGCGAAATGATCAGGCATCCTCAGCTCAGTCTCAACTTGAAGTGCTTCCAGCAACCCCAGGGGACGGGGCCGTTCACAGCTCTTATTCCATTGCCACCTCACCAAATATTAAAGTTACAGATGACATTATCTTAGAATGGTAGGGGTTGGTACAAGACCTCTGAAGATCGAGTCCAAGCCCACTGCCAAAGCAGGATCACCTAGGGCAGGTCACAGGGGAAGATGTCCAGGTGGGTTTTGAAAGTCTCCACAGAAGGAGACTCCACAACCTCTCTGAGCAGCCTGTTCCAGTGCTCCAGCACCCTTCCAGGAGATAAGTTTTTCCTCGCATTGAGGTGGAACTTCATGTGTTCTAGTTTGTATCCAATGACCCTCGTCCTATAAGAGGACACCACTGAAAAGAGACTGGCCCCTCTTTCTTGTCACCTGCCCTTCAGATATTTACAAACACTAATAAGATTTCCTCTCAGTCTTCTCCAGACTACACAGTCCTAGGTCTCTTGTCCTTTCCTCATAACGCAGATGTTCCTGTCCCTTAATCATGCTTGTTCCAGTCCCTAAATCATCCATTGGACTCTCTCTAGTATTGCCCTGTCCCTCTTGAACTGGGGAGCCCAGAACGGGACACAATATTCCAGATGTGATCTCACTACGGCAGAGTAGAGGAAGAATCTCCTTTGACCTCTTGACCACACTCTGCTTAATGCACTCCAGGATACTACTGGCTTTCCTGGCCACATTTTCACCATGTTTATGCTTCTCTTCACTTAATAGGTCCAGATATTGGATAGGTCCTTAGGTCAAGTTACTTACGGTTCTGAATGGTGATCTTTCGCTGCTGGTAGTCAATACCCAGCACAGGTTCCTTCTGCCCATATTTCTGGATGACAATGCGCACCTTTCGTTGGCTGTCATTGCAGTCGTTAGATGGGTCCTGGCCAAGAGCTAAACCAGCCTGGTACGCTACAAACACACATCAAGTAAGATGCCAAAAGTTATTTCAGAGGACCAATTTATTTTCCTTTGTGAGCGGCTGAGAAACACTTGAATGTTTAGTAATGCAATGCATGGCTTCAAACGAGCAAGGCCAAGAGGCTTTGGAGTACTCAAAAGTGAATAGAGGGAGAGGAATGAAAATAGAATAGATTTTGAGAATGGTGGACCTACAGAGGAGATGGTTGCTGTATTCACAACTGAAAGAACAACCGGAGAAAGAAGCTAATGGCGGTAGGCTGGAGGGCAGCTCCCAGTATGAAGATAGAGTGTAGGGGGGGAGGAAAAAGCTGTAAAACTCCCAGAAGCACTGGAACTAGAACGAAACTGCATTTATTTACTTAATAAAATCTTCAGACATACATGAACTGCTGTAGGGATTGCCCTCCATTCCCTCCTGTATGCTATTAGATTTTGTGGAGATCATAAAGGAAAAAAAAATCTGTTATCTGATTCCAGCTAGGAATCTAGCTTTATACATAGACACTTAACACGATTAATGGAGGACTAGAAGCAACTTGTGTGCAATGCTCTTATGACAGGACTCACAATACGAACAAACACTGAATTGTCAAGCACTTGGGAGCTGAGATCTGGGGAAATCCTATAAAGCACTTGCAATGAAGGGAAGAGTGGACAAACCTTGTCAAAGGCTCCTCCATCGCTGTATCTACAATGGATCATAGAATCACGGAATGGTTTGGGTTGGAAAGGACCTTAGATCCCCAATCATGAAGAGCCTACCTAACTAAGGAAACACCATGACTTTCGTGCTTTCTGTCCCTGCTGCGGGCTATTAGCTTGAGCCTGGGCTCAAAGCACTCACATTATGCTGGGATCAGCAGAGCAAATGACACACTTGCTCAGGGATTAGGTTGTAGAGCACTTGGTAATATGCCTACCCAACATCATACAGACTACATAAAGGAGAGTTTGGGCACCAAGACACCAAACAAGTCAAGGTTCTGAGCTCAGTCTTAGCATACAGTTAAAGCTATGGTTGGCCAGCTTAAATATACTACTGGGTTTATAGACAATGGAATGGAATAGTTTAGTTGGAAGGGACCTGCAATGGTCATCTAGTCCAACTGCCTGACCACTTAAGGGCTCACTAAGTTAAATTACATTGTTAAGGGCATTGATCTAATGCTTCTTATACATGAGCAGGCCTGAGGCATCAACCACCTCTCCAGGAAGCCTTTCCCTGGGTTTGACCATCGTCTTGGTAAAGAAATGTGTCCAAATGTCAAATCTGGACTTCCTCTGGCACATCTCTGAACCACTCCCATGCACCCTATCTCTGGATACCAAAGAGAAAAGCGCGGTTCTTCCACCAGTTTTGTTGCCCTGCTCTGGATGCATTCTAGGACCTTCATATCCTTCTTAAATTGTGTGGTCCAGAATTGCACACACTGCTCAAGGGGAGGCACGCCAATGGTAAATCTGGTAAGATCATCACCTCTTTTGACTGTCTGGTTATGCTGTGTTTGATGCACCCCAGGATGCAGTTTGCATACCATCTTAAGAACCATCTTAAACACTCCTGGATTATAGTTGTACAATCCAGAATGTCTGCATATGAAGTGCAATGCTACTACTTAGAAGTCTTTCTTTTCAATGTTATTACTTATAAGTCTTACTTCACTCCAAACTGCACGTGTTTTTTCCTAAAAATGAGTAACACCTGGTCACAGGTATCTAGCTCTAACTATGGGGTCTCCAATAGAATCATAAATTCCACTTACTGCAAGACCCTTACTTTTAAACATGCTGAAGCATAAGAAGGGACTGACAAGACTGAATGAATTGGTGACAAGGACAAATGAGCAGCTCTGGATGGAATTTCATAGTATCACAGAATGGTAGGCATTGGAAGGGACCTCCAGAGATGGCAGAGTCCAATCACCCCTGCCAAAGCAGGATCACTTAGGACAAGCCACACAGGAGGACGTCCAGTTGAGTTTTTAAAGTCTCCAGAGAAGGAGACTCCACAACCTCTGGGCAGCTGTTCCAGTGCTCTGGCACCCTCACAGCAGAGTTTTTCCTCATGTTTAGGAGGAACTTCCTGTGTTCCAGTTTGTATCCATTACTTCTTGGCGTATAGCTGAGGACCACTGAGAAGAGTCTGGTCCCGTCTTTCTGACAGTCACCCCTTAGATATTGGAACCATTAGTAAGATCCCTCCTCAGCCTCCTCTTCTCCAAGGTAAACATCCCCAGCTCTCTCAGCCTTTCCTCACACAAGAGATGTTCCAGTCTCCTCATCATCTTAGTGGCCCTGCACTGGACTCTCCAGTATTCTTTGTCCTTGATCTGGGGTGTCAAGAACTCCAGGCGAGTACTGTGTCATACATCTCTGTGTCATATCACAAAATCTTGACACTGTGAAGAAATTCACAGACATCATCTATTTTTTTCTTGGAGTACTCAGACCTGGTTTATGGGCAGGACACTGTATTGTCCAGTAAGTCTACCTTCCCATTCCTTTCCCTTTGAAGAAGGAGTCCTTGGAGGACAAGCTTGACACTTACAGGCTGAGTAGTAGTCAAAGATAGGGTCCTTGCAGAAGGATTTGAAGCGCCAAGTCACCAGCACATCCTGCAGCTGAGCTGAGGTGCTGTAGTCACACTTGAGGATGACAGTGGCAAATAAGGTGGCATAACGCTCAGCATCCTGCACCGTCACCAGGAGGGAGAGACAGCCTGCAAATGACAACACAGAAGGCAGTCAACCCTCAGGAGTGGACCTCACATCACAAGTTTCACTCTGCTCCAGACAAGCAAATCAAGTACAGCTCCCTCAGCTTTATCTGGGACCTGCAACCACAGACCTCGCCATCCTTTGTGGTGATGCTAGAGTAACAAACCCTGGTTAGAACATGGGCCCCATCTTTCCATGACAGAAAGAAGGCAGTTTAAGCCACCTGTACTGGCTTGCCTTGTAGACTGATTTATTTTCTCCAGAGCAACTACCAGTAGCCATTATAGAGCACATAACTCTCTGTTCTCCTCCCACTCTGTCCCCCCAAGTCGAGGGAGGTAATTTGTTGGCCCCAGAAGCACACACGATGGGATTGCCTTGGCTTGTCATCCTAACCAGAGTTCTCCACTGTCATCTGTTCATATAAACACCAAATTAATTTTATCAAGGTCTTGATAAGACAGTCATCAGGATGACTGTCTTTTGACACTGTCCCGCACCACATCCTTGTCTCCAAGCTGGTGAAACATGGGTTTGATGGGTGGACCACTAGATGGATAAAGAACTGGCTTGATGTCCACACCCAAAGAGTGGCTGTCCATTGCTCCATGTCCCAGTGGAGGCCAGTGACAAGCAGAGTCCCTCATGGATCAGTCCTGGGACCAGTCTTGTTCAAAATCTTTATTGGTGACATGGACGGAGGCATTGAGTGCAGCCTCAGCAAGTCTGCTGATGACACCAAGCTGTGTGGTGCAGCAGACATGCTGGAGGGAAGGGATGCCATTCAGAGGAACATGGACAGGTTGGAGAGGTGGGCACAAGCCAACCTCATGAGGTTCAACAAAACCAAGTGCAAGGTCCTGCATCTGGGTCGAGGCCATCCCAAGCACAAATCCAGGCTGGGCAGTGACTGGCTAGAAAGCAGCTGTGAGGAGAGGGACTTGGGGCTGCTGGTGGAGGAGCAGTTCAACACAAGCCAGCAATGTGCACTTGCAGCCCAGAAAGCCAACCAGAGCCTGGGCTGCATCAGGAGAAGTGTGGCCAGCAGGTCAAGGGAGGTGATTCTCCCCTTCTCCCCCTCTACTCCGCTCTGGTGAGACCCCACCTGGAGTACTGCATCTAGTTCTCGATCCCCTATTACAAGAGGGATGTGGACATGCTGGAGCATGTCCAGAGAAGGGCCATGAGGATGCATGGAGGGCTGGAGCACCTCTGCTATGAGGACAGACTGAAAGAGTTGGGGCTGTTCAGTCTGGAGAAAAGGAGGCTCCCAGGTGACCTTATTGTGGCCTTCCAGTATCTGAAGGGGGCCTACAAAGAAGCTGGGGAGGGACTTTTTTAGGCTATCAGGTAGTGACAGGACTAGGGGGAATGGAGCAAAGCTGGAGGTGGGTAGACTCAGACTGGATGTGTGGAGGAAGTTCTTCACCATGAGAGTGGTGAGACCCTGGAATGGGTTGCCCAGAGAGGTGGTTGAGGTCCCATCCCTGGAGGTGTTTAAGGCCAGGCTGGATGCGGCTCTAGCCAGCCTCATCTAGGGTAGGGTGTCTCTGCCCATGGCAGGGGGGTTGGAACCGGAATGATCCTTGTGGTCCCTTCCAATCCTGACTGATTCTATGATTCTATGATGTTGTGTAGGGGTGATCAGAATTAAGACAATGCAAGTTTTGGGCTGTAGCATCATAGTGAAACAATCTGTTTATCATCACTTCAGAATAGCACATATCAATTGCCATTTCCCTCCTCTTTTTAATGAAGCTATTGTTATGCATGTTTAGAACTCATCCATAACAACCTCTGCAGCATTTTCTATCCAAGCAGCTGCACCCAATGAGGAAGGTTTTTACCAAGCTTCTCAGAAGCTATGCTATATTCCAGCCACACTCCAGAGCCATCTCTATCTTATTTAAACTTTGATAATACAGTAAGTTGGGCTTGTCATTAACAATAGCAAAGTTATCACCGGTCCCCTTCGATAACAGAATACAAACAGTGTGGAGCAAGTGTAGGGTGCCCTTTTCTGGTACCTTTGAGAACAGGGGTTTCACTGCTGTGCTAGTTGCTTCTTAATTGTGGAGGACAACAGCAGGAAAGGGGGAAACAGTGAGGCTTGGAAGGCACCAAGTGAAAGGGTTGCCATGAACCAACAATTCATTTTTATCGCGTATTCAAAGGCTTTCTCTTTACTCCAAGTTTCCGGGAGGAGAACAAGGCAAGAAGAGACTATGCAGGAATGCCTGGATCACAACTGCAAGCACACTAAATCTGCAGTAGGGTATTGCCAATGCAGTTATTTAGTCAGTTTCTATTTGAAACAGATTCCTGGTCAGTCAACTCAAAGAATAGGCAAAGTGAACTTACTTCCCTTAAAAGTACCATACAAACACAGAGCACACAAGAGTAAACTCTAAGTCCAAGGCTTTCTGAACAATAAAACATACACACATGCATTTAAACATAAAAATACAAGCAGTGCAAACAAAAGCACGGCTCTCTAGTTTTCAAAATGCTACAGTAATGAGAGGTCCTACAGTTGCTCTTATTGAAGAGCACTGCACTTCAACGCACTCTTGTTTCAGCTTTGTGAAACAGCTGAGCCACAGGATCTTACTGCAGGAAATCACAAGAAACTAATCCAAAATCCAACTCTCAAGACTGGCAAAATCTTGCTCTCATTGTCAATCAAACGAATGCCCACATAAATTCTGATCTGTTGAGGTGCATAGGAACAGAACAAATTTTTCATGGATTTCCTATGGCAGCACATCTCCAGGAAGAATAAAATACTCAGAACTGCTTTTCACTTACAAAAAACAAAGCACTTTATGAAAGGTATCTTTTCTCATTGCCTCTGCTCTGAAAATGTGTCAGAGTTGAGAGATAAATGCCTTAATTTCTGAAGAAGTTAAAAACCTACTGTTACCACCACAGGACAGCTGAATGCCTCTGCACATCTGATGTTTCATACCAACCTCCTCCAAGAAGCAACTGTGAAATTAAGGCTGGTTCCTAATTTCTGGACTGCACTACTCCACTACATACTTCTTATACTGGTTGGAAAGCATAAATTGGACACCACCAACCTAACAAGTTATGGTAACCTCAGGCCTATTGGTTTGCATTGAAGACACTAACCTTCAAAGCCAGTGAAGCCAAGTTTTACCTAGAACATTTGGTAGATCCACTCAATGCTGTGCTCTTTGCAACAAAGAGCAGGATTGTGTCTGTCAAGCAAAACAATCAATGAGGATATCTCTGTAAGTTTTTGCTTCCTTTTACTGATTCTCTATGAAAAAATGAATTTTGGTATTTAAAGCTGAATCATCAGCAAAGACCCAGGTATCCAAGAAGCAAATTGATCAGTGTATTCCATATGGGGAATCAGAAGCTGCAGGAGGTCAGAGAATATGCAAAGCTCATCAGAAAGGCCTCTTCGTGCCAGAGGCCACCTATGAGCTGAGAGATGAGTTCCTGTCCTCCAAACAGGCACGTATCCAGCAAGCAGGGAAGCCTTGGAGCTTCACTAGATCCCCTACAGAGGCTGGGACTACAAAGCTACCATCAGAGGCTGCAGTGGGCACTTGTGACAATGCAAAGGACAACCCCTCCATGTTTGTACCCTGTGCTCTGGTCCGAACCATGCTGGCCGTAGAGGAGCGATACTGGAGGCTGCAAGGAGGCATGCGGCTACTTCCTCCTAGGACTGCAGCTATAGCCGCACCTTTGGGGTAACGAAACTACTCTGCATGGCTTTGGTACCGAGCTCGGCAGAACCCTGCTTCTCCGCCCCGCACGGAAGGGCACTCTGGACAGACGACACCGGTCGTCCGAGTCAGGCCGCCCCTTTCCCTCGTAGCCGGGCCGCCGCTGTTCTCTCCACGCCGTACACGTTAACCCCGGGCAAAGCCCGAACCTGCTGACCAGGCCCCGGCTCCCTGTGCCAGAAGGCTGTCCTGGGGTGGGTTAGGAGCTCCGGAGAAAGTCGACACCCCACTGCCGCCTCCCCGGCGCAGCCCCACTCACCTGCCGGCAGCCAGGCCAGCAGCAGCGCCCACCCGCAGCGCCCGACCGCGACCATGTCGCAGCCTCCTCGGCCCGCCCAGGGCCCCGTCGCGCCGGGCCACTCCGCCGCGCCCACAGGCCCTCCCCTTCCCGTGGCACCTGTCCCAGGGACGGGCGCTGCCGCTGGCTGCAGTCTCCTCCCTCTACGGCCCCTCTGCACCCGGCCCTTCCTCCTTCTTCCGCACCTGCAGCCTCTGCAGCAGAGGCTGGCAAAATACTAGGAACTACTTTACACAAGTAATTTTTTTTTTTTTAAGTATATAAAAAAAAGTGTGCACACAGGTGTATGTGACGACACGGGCACAGATAGGAAGCTCCGGCAATTCTGCCGCCTGGGGCACAGAAGCACTCGCTTCCCTTGTCTTGTGGGCAAAAAGTCCAGGGAATTTTTTTTCCCGCTGAGTTTTGAAAAGACTGCAACGGTGCCCCAAATAAAAGTTACTAAAAGAAAAATAAAATTAACCCACTCTTGCCCCAATAAACAACCAACCAACCAAGCCCCAACTAAACCAAACCAACAACACCCCTCCCCCCCAAAAAAACCCAACAAATCAACCCAAACAAACAAAATTAACACCAAAACAAACAAAGAAACCATAAAAAAATCCCAAACCAAAACAACACAACCAAAAACTCAAAGACCAAAAAAGCCCTAAATCGTCATGGCGGAATCGAAGTCATGTCATGCCATGCCATGCCCGTCTCGGTCTCGGCCCCGGCCGTTGCCCTGGTAACGGCCGCCGGCAGGTGCCACCCGCCAGCGCCGCTTCCGGACGAAGGAGCCAGCGCCTGAAATCCCCGGCCCCGCCGAACTACAGCTCCCGGAAGGCTCTGCGCCGGTTGCCTGGAAACCTATAACGCTGCGATGGAGGCGGCTCAAGGTACGGGGTGGTGGGGAGGCTCGGCGCCCGCTCAGACCCCACATGGATCCACACCGCCCTCGGGGAGCCCTCAGGCCCCCGTGTGTCCACGCATTCCATGGGCCTGTTCCCGGTAGCCACCTCGCTCCTAATGCATCTGCCGCTGCCCGCGGCTGGGGTTATGTCCTCGCTGTGCCTGCGCCTGCCTGTGGCGCCCTCCCTGTGGCACCTTCCCCACGGCCTCTCAGAAGCTCCCACCCTTGCTGTCCCTGAGGAGCTCCCTGCCTGCCCCTTTGGTATCCCCTGCAGAACAGCCTGTCGTGAGGCGCTTCTGCCTTGTCACAGCTGTTTTCCTGGTGTCCATGTGGCAGGTGGTCTTAGAAGCTGAGGCAGAGCTGGATTGGCACCTCTTTGTAAGGCTGGTGCCATCATCGTAGCATCCTGACCTCTGTGTGGGACCTGTCTTCCTACACCAGGGCTTTTGGTTAAGAAAAGCCTTTATTCTCATGCAGATGCTTAGCTTCAGAAAAGTGAAACAGGAATGAATGTTCTGCAGCTGAGATCAACCATCCCCTACTTCACTTGAAATGCGGGACTTGTTGGTTTTGTTTTAGCAAAAGGAAGTAAAGAAAAAACACATAGCCACTGTTGGAGGCAGTTCTTTTTATTACCTGTTGCATTTGTAGCACTGTTCTCATGTTCATTTCAATGGTTTCCCTTTATAATGTAAGTTAATAAGTAACTCGTGGTATCACCTGTTCTTGTTTATGCTTAATAAAAACTGGTAACCTTTATTCACAAAGCAGGCACTTGTTTTACTACAAGACTGAAACTTCTACTTGTGTGAGACAGAGATAGGACATCTGAATCATAAAATGACTAAATTGGTTGTAAGGTTAGAAATTAGAGTTAGGTTTTATTTATCCTGATTTTGCAGGAAAATATTTTGCATGTGTGTAACAGCAATAGTGAGGTTCTAAGCAGAGTCTTCCTACCCACTTCTTTTCTCTCTCTCTGATGGGAATGGGGAAAAGAGACAATAGAGCCTGAAGGGAGACCTTATTGCTCTCTGCAGCTACCTGAAAGGAGGTTGGGGTTGGTGCCTTCTCCCTAGTGTCAGGTGACAGAAATGACAGAGGAAATGGCCTGAAATTGTGCCAGGAGAGGTTTAGGTTGGATATTAGGAAAACATTCTTTACTGAAAGAGTGGTCGGGTATTGGAACAGGCTGCCCAGGGAGGTGGTGGAGTCACTGTCCCTGGAGGCCTGTATGGACATGGCACTTTGGGACATGATTTAATTAAAGGCCTTGGTGGTCTTAGTTTGATGGTTGGACTTCATGATCTTGGATATCTTTTCCATTTAAAGCAATTCTGTGATTCTGTGATAAAGGTGATGTGTATAGATCCTGCTTTGTAATTTTATCCTTGCTGTTTCAGTCTCTGACTGGTAAATAATTTATTTGCTTAACCATAATTGCTGTAAGATTTGATATCTTCTGTTTTTCTCCTTTCTTCAGTTTTATAGCTATTGTAAGAGAGAGAACCAATATTCTCTAGAACAAAAACATTATTCCTTGAGATTTTGGGTCGATTGTCTAAAACTGACATTTATGACTAATTTCATAGTAATGCTGACGTGTAATGATACACGTACAGCACTTAGCAGCTATACCCGATTTACTCTTGGATATTTTTTTTCTTTCTGTAAGCACTGGAAGACTACTTTTAGCCCAGTATATTCCTGATGTACTCTGATGTAGGCTGAAGGCTGAAAGAGATTCCGAGACAGGGTTCAGGGGTGTACTGTTTTTCATTAAAAATGGTAGACTCAGATCAAACTGCTGAGGGGACTGTATCAGAAGAGCAGTTAAACAAGTAAGATTTGGCAGATGGGAGGAAATCCAACGCATCTGAAGCAGACCTAGACTGGAAGAAGATGCCTCAATCTGGAATAGATGATTAGTATGTAATCCCTCATGGCAGACAGTCCTCAGGCTAGCCAAAGGATGCAGTCGTTATTTTAAGTCAGTGCTACCCCTAGGCTAGAAGGATAGCAGTCATCCCTTTAAGGCTCATTGTATGGTGCTAGGACTAATGATTGGAAGCAATCATAAAATCAGTGAAACATAGAATGGGAGGGTTTGGAAGGGACCTCTGGAGATCAAGTCCAACCCCCCATGCCAAAGCAGGATCACCTAGGGCATGACACAAAGGAATGTGTTCGGTCAGGTTTTAAAAGTCTCCACAGAAGCAGCAGCCTGTGCTTTGGGTGGTCTATCACCCTCCCAGGAAAGAAGTTTTTCCTCACATTGAAGTGGAACTTCTTACGTTCCAGTTTGTGTCCATTACCCCTCATCCTATCACAGGATACCATTGAAAACAGACTGGCCCTTTCCTCTTGACACCCAACCTTCAGATATTTGTAAACATTAGTAAGATTCTGTCTCAGCTTTCTCTTCTCCAAGCTAAACAGCCCCAGTTCTCTCAGACTTTCCTCAGAAGAGAGATACTCCAGTCCCTTAATCATCCTCATAGCCTCTCTTGGACTCTCTCCAGTCCCACTTGAATGGGAGAGCACAGAACTGGAGACAGTACTCCAGATGTGTCTCTGGGCAAAATGGAATGATGACCAGTAAAAGAACAAAACGCAAGACAATCTCTCCTGAAAGAATTAGCAGTGTAGAGATAAATCTTTAATCTCTCCCTTTTCACAGGTACTAACAGCACTGCAGTTATGTTCTGCAGTAATAGTTTCCTATTTCTACATATCCTGAATTAGTGGACAAAACTAATTATCACTGTTCTGTAGATGTAAAAGCTGAGGTGAGATAGGTGATGCCTATAAGCACAGTCACACAGTTAATGGTAAGGCAGAGACAGCCTGAAATAACAACTACTAGATTTCTTCAGTTTCTAAAGTAATACTGTAGGTCATTATTTAATTTGATGGATTTTATGCAGTTAAGGTGTCAGTCATGGGATTTACGAAGGCAAGCATTGCACTTATGAAGCTTAGACATTTCTGGAGTGAGTGAAAATGTAGAATGACAAAATGCAAAGAAAGTGGTGTCATCTCAGTGAATGTGTTTATGTGTTGCAAATTAAGCAGCTGTTTGATTTAGTTCTCTTGTATTTTGAATAAATGAGACAGTGGTCTGAGATGAGTCATCTCTTAATGTCCAAATTTGCTGAGAATTTTTGAGACCCTCCTATATGTAAAGATTCTGTGTGGCAGCAAAATTGCCAAGAAACGGTTTCTGAAAGAATAAACTCAAATAAACACATTTCTGCATTCTGAGGTAAGCTGTAGCTTTTTGAAACATAGCTAAGGAGAAGACAAATTGAAAGGAGATGGAGCTTAGCTGAAATTTACAGCTAGCCACTGAAACAAAGAAAACCTGAATTCTCTCCTAAATGAGTTCTTAGGAAGCTAAATGCTAGAACTAATGCGGTTAAGTGTATTGTTTCAGGTCAGTCTTGAATTATCTTGAATTATTCAGGTCAATCCTGAATTATTAGGACTAAGGGAAAAAAACAAACCAAACCAAAGCAACAAATGTCTTGGTCAGGCATAGTGTGTAATTAGGGTTGCCAAAAATGTCTGTTTGTGAACTTGGTTGTTTTTTGGTTTGGTTTCTGCCCCCCCCAGCATTTCACACCAGTTTTACTTGTCACTACCTCAGCTTTCAATATCAAACCCCATAATTCTAGCTTATTTAGGAAAACTGTCTCAAAAAAATCCAACACAGTAAAATAAAACTGACATTTGGAGAGACATGGAAGTTTGTCACAGTGAACCTATAGAGAAGTTTTCTGAAATCAGTCAACCCATGAAACCCAGAATCTACAACCAAAGTAAATGTGTCTCCCTTCATGAACCTTCTTAGAGTCTTTAAATTACAAATTTATTTTGGCTTGAACACCATCACAGGAATATGCACAGTGAACACTGCAATAGCTTTCTTTAACTAGAACCCAGATATCAGTGCAGGCAGAAATGTTCATACCCTCTTTCAACCTAAAGTATTTTCTAGATAGGAATTAATTTATAATGAAAACTATGATAATCTTAATTTTTAAAAGATAAATGATTGCTAATTAGTTACAATAATTTGAAATACTATGGCACTTTTCTCTGTGGATATCCAAACACTTTGCTAAGATGGTAAGTATTATTATCTCATTTTTCACAAGAGATAACTGAGACAGCCAGAGGTGAAATGGCTGATACTCAGTGTACACATCATTACTGGGGTTGGAATTAGAATTCAGGTCTCTGAACACTCTGCTGTATATTTATGCAACTATCTACTCCATAACTATTCCTTCAACTTCAGTGATATCAGTTCTGTTATCCCATTTAAAAACTCATGAATTTAATTTAAATATATTGAGATATATTGCAAATGTTTTGGTTTGTTTTCTGAATGTAAAACTTTCAGCACATCTATTTTCAAGTTTTTCTCAGTACTCTTGAGAGGTAGAGGTAATTTTAATTCTGAAGCAAAATTATTTAGGAAAGTCAGACTCTAGCAGAGACTTAGAACTCTTGGGTGAAGATTGACTACTCATATAGTGACAAGAATGGCACGTCTACAGAATTTCTTTGCCTGCACTTTCCTTCTGGTGGATGACATTATGTTTGGGCATTTTGCCTTTCCCGAAATGACTCAAAAGATCTTTTCCCAAACTGATTCTGACCCAAAAACAGAGAGTGGACTTTTTTCCTGGTATCAAACTTGGGTGTTTCCCAATGTTATATAGTGATTTCAGCAGATTCATAGAATGGTTTGGTTTGGAAGGGACCTTAAAGTTTCTCTAGTTCTGTAGGCAGGGACACCTCACACTAGACCAGATTGCTCAAGGCTCTGTCCAACCAGTCCTTGAATACTTCCAGGCAGGAGTCATCCACAACTTCCCTGGGCAACCTGTTCCCAGTATCTCACCCCCCTCACTGTAAAGATTTTCTTCCTAATATCTGGTCTAAATCTACCTCCTTCCAGCTTAAAGCCATTTCCCCTCATTCTACCACTATAAACCCTTGCAAAAAATCTCACCATCTTTCTCGTAGGTCCCCTTCCAGTACTGGAAGGCTGCTATAAGGTCTCCCTGGAGCCTTCTCTTTTCCAGGCTGAACAGCCCCAACTCTTGCAGCCTGTCCCCATAGGTGAGGTGCTCCAGGCCTCTGACCATCTTTGTGGCCCTCCTCTGGACCTTCTCCAATACTGAATTTACAGTAGCTTCTGGCTTCTTTCATCACTCGCCTCTTCCTTACACTAATACATGTTCATCTTCTGTTGCTGCTCTTGGGGCTGACAAATTTAATTCCTACTCTGGTCAAAGATGACCTCTTCCATTGAAGTTCTGGGCTGACCATTGTCTCTCTAGTTCCTGTTATTCCTCAACCCACAAAGTTCCTTCCCTGAATTTTTTTTCTTTTCCTGCTGTGTCTGTAGCTAGCACTGCAATCAATTAATTAACTCCACTGATCTCTTTCTGCCAGAGACCTGTATTCCTCTCTTTAACACTATTTTCATCTTGAAATGCCTGTCCAGTGTCTAGTTCAGATGTTTTGCATGCCATCTAACACAATAGATCTAGGTAGCATGGATATCAAAATCCACTAATGAGTCTTCTGTGGAACTGATTTTTAATCCTTCTGTGGAAGGATTTTTAATGCTTATTTTGGCATGTTACTTTCAGCATTGGTTTGATCTTCCTATTATAATATTTCCTGTTCTAGGATGTGGTTCCTTCCTTCCCCTAAGTTTTAAAATATGTATTTTTTGAAAGCAAAATTCTCTCTACACTTAATGCTAAAGAGTAGGAAATCTATTGTTGGGCAGAAGGAATTTATTTTTTTACTAATACAGAACTATAAGCAAATTAGTCAGAAGGATTCATACCACAGAGTAATGCCAACTGTCTTTTGCAGAAGAAAGTCTGCCATCTGCAGAGAAACAAGAGGAAGAAGTGAAGCAAGTGGAATCAGAGACTGAGAGTACTGGTGAGTACTGCTTTCCAGTGAGAAGTTGGCACAATGTTAAAAATCCCACTGCTTTCTAGTTTTCATTTTCCATTGTTATGCAACAGCATTTCAGACCAGTGCAGTCAAGTTACATTTCCTGAGTTTTCTTTGATCCCTTTCAGTTGACCGAACTTGTGTACTTAATTTTGCTCTTTGCTATGACTGATCTCTGACCCCTCTGGTTGTTTTACATCCAACATCTAGGAGAGAAAAATTCAAGCAGCACTTACAAAATAAGTAACCAGATTTGGTCCAAGGTATTAAACTGAAAAGTATTTCTAACAAGTGCTTAAGACTAGTTGCAAGTCGAGAGTATGCTGTGTCACAAGCCAGAGAAGGGCTACACTGGGTCACACTGGCAGTCTGCCTTTGTGAGGACAGTGGTGTCTGGCAGTCTGTTGTATGTGTTTTTCCTAACTGTTTTGTATAATGATGTGTCTCCAATATCTACTGAAAAGGGATGCCTGCATAAGAAGGACATCAGACTGCTGGAGCAGGTCCAGAGGAGGGTATGAAGATGATCAGAGGGCTGGAGCACCACCCCTATGAGGACAGGCTGAGAGAACTAGGTCTATTCAGCCTGGAGAGGAGGCTGTGGGAAGACCTTATAGCAGCCTCCCAGTACCTGAAGGAGGCCTACAAGAAAGCTGGGAAGGGCCTTTTTACAAGGGCTTGTAGTGATATGATGAGAGGTAACGAACTGAAGCTTGAGGAGGGCAGATTTAGACTGGGTATTAGGAAGAAATACAGTAAGGGTGGTGAGACACTTGAACAGGTCAGCTAGGGAGTTTGTGGATGTCTCCTCCCTGGAGATGTTGAAGGCCAGGTCAGATGGGGCCTTGAGCAACCTGGTCCAGTGGAAGGTGTCCCTGTAGTGGGCTTGGAACTAGATGATCTTTAAGGTCGCTTTCAACTCAAACCATTCTACGAATTTATGAACTTTATGTGATTTTTAAAGCTGAGAAATAAGCACTAAGCAAAGTTGAACTCAGCTGCTTTGGTATGTCTCGAGTTTTAGCCAGCAAATTTTTTAAAACTCTAAAGTTTTCTTCCTCAATTTTGAATATTCACAGTCAAGTTTTTAACAGCCTGAGGGAGCACTTGTTCCAGACTGTCCCAGGACAAACTGTTCCTAAAGACATTTTACCCCTGTTTTGTTCCGTGGAGTGCCCATTACTCTGTTGAAGGAGGCGAGGAATGTGTGAACTCTTCCCTTTCGCAGTTAGATGCAAGTATCAGCAAAAACTCTACAATTTATGGTGATTATATATTTGTCTATGTTCTCACTTTTGAGATGCAGAAGTTGATTTGGAAGAACAGGATAACAGTGAAGTACCATTAGAGACACAAAAAAGTCCTCAGAATGTAGAAAAGAAGATCTCAGAAACTTTCTTCTATAGCTATGAAGACATACGTTCACGGCCATTTATCACTGAAGACTCTGGGATACCTCTTAACCTTCTTACTCTTAAGTATCCTTGCTGCTGAGGCTGTGCATATTTAAAGTTAAGAATATTTAATAGAGGTTCTTAAAATAGTACATCTCTAATTTGGAGTAGCCTATGTGCAGAATGGGACAGCTCTACGTAGCCAGCTCTACGTAGCCAGCTCTATGTGGGAACCACTCTATGTGAGTCTTTTATAGGTGGCAGGACAACCTGTAAATTTGTTTCTGCTGTGCCTTGGGGAGTATTCTTTTTTTTTTTNGTGATGGCACTGGTGTTTGTCAGTGATGTTCCACCACCCCCCCAGCATCCTCCTCAGCCCCAGGCAACCAGGAATATAGGGAGCCAGCAGTTCCTGCTGCGGTGGCACTTCTTTTCCATCTGCACAACACGCAGGGCAGTAGCAGCACTGAAGTGACCATGGGGGGCTAGGTGGGTGCTAAAGGGCAGAGAGGCAGCCACCTGCTCCCCACCTACCCAAGCAAAAATCTCCTGTAGTTCTTCCTATATGCCTTGCATCCCAACTGCACATTATCTGGCCATGCTCATGCTGGCCAAAGTTTTAAGTTTCGTAATTTAAAGTTTTGAGTTTGATTTGGTTGTCTTTATCTCATCATTACCTTTATCTCATTTTGATTTTTTTTTGTATTTCACACTTAATGTAGTTGTCTTTACCTCATCATTAATTTGAATATTACTTTCTTAATGAGTCACCAAAAACAGTTGCAGAGCAAAGTGGACAGCTCTGATGGCTGAGCACAATGAAGGCATGGGATTACTTAGCTAGCATATCTTAAAATTGTGTGACTCGTTATTTCTCACACTTTAACTCCTTTACCTATATACAATTTCCTTCTCCACACCATGGTCAGATCTGCAACTGGAGCTCCCCTCTAGCTGTGCACACTCCTGCTCCCCACAGTGCCATGCAGCACTTCCACTGGTGTTTAAGGGCCGTGTGGCAGGGAGGACTCGAAGAATCTGCTGACCAGTGGAGAGCTGTCCCCTGAAAAGCTGGCTGCAGAGAGTTGGCAGCAGAGAATTGTCCTAGACTGGCCTATGTGGCATCAGTGGGATATTTCTGATTGAGACATGGGTAAGAATCCTGAGTGGTTATGATTCTGAGTGAACTTAATCTTGAATTTAATCTTAAATGCTGTCTTGACCTCATAAACTTTTCTTATTTCTTACTGTAATAAGCACTCTTGTAGAACTAGATCATGGACAAGTTAATGTGACCAAACAGAAGACTAGCATAAGAATATCCCCTGCAAAGCTATCTCTTCCTGTATAGCCACACTGTTGTCCCCCAAGAAGCTGATGGGAGGGTAGAAGAGCAGCTGTATATCTTGTACTTCATCACAGAACTGCTAAGGGAGAAGTTGGGAAGAAATCAGGTAGATTTGTAGTCCAGTAGAACGGAGTGATGCCCATCACTGAAGACACTCAAGAGGTACAAGAAGGTTTTATCCATATACAATGTGTGGTATATGGTCAAGAATAATATATGTGACTTTCACAAGTGCTTGTGGTTTTCCCTGAAGACACAGTCAAGCTGCTATTGAACACTGGATTTTTCCTTTTCAGCATCTGCCTGTAAACATTTAAGAAGTGAGCTTGAGCGCTTCCTTGGTTTGATCTCCTTTGTAGAACAGTTGGTAGTAATAGGATGCATATCTCCTACATTCTGTTTGAAAAGAGAACGCTCATAGAATATAAATTCTTTGTAGCCCCAAAGGATCCATCAGAGGCAAGAGGTGTGCCCTGTAGTGGAGATGAATAGATGGAATATGAATTTTAGAAGATCTTCACTTGTATCTTCCTCTCAGTCATAGAGGCATGGTATATTTTACCTTGACTATTTCCTACCATCAAGCCTTCAGTCACCAGATTCAATATTCCCATTTCAGTTTTCATTTCTGTCCTCTTAGACAACTTTGCTACAAAGATGGTGTCAAATCTTTTCCTTATTGAACTGTACTCAGACATTCTTTTGGATATGACTTCACCAGAAGTGTAAACCTGCTGACCATGGATAGCCAAACCCTGATGTATATAGCAGGCAACCACATCGTGCTCCTGGACTTGAAAACTAAATCTCAACGTTACCTCCGGAGCAGCAGTGGTGGTGGATTTGGATTTATCACGGTATGGCTTTTGTTTCATGTTTAAAGCTGTTACTCACTTTATAGAAGTAACTTGTTTGCTTGATTACCTGTTGGGAACTCTCTACAACTGTACGTACATATGTGCAGAAGTGTGGTATTGATCAGGGGGATGTGTGGACTCTGCAGCATGGGCTACTCAGCCTGTCAACATGATTGGCAGAGGATAAAGATCTACATACCTGAGGCCCAGGCATAGGTACCTTGAAAGACTGACAGGTGACAGTTAGGATTAATTTTAAAAATTATTACATTCCTATTTTGGCTCATATCAACTTTTAAAAAAACAAACAAAAACCCACAAAAAAACCCCCACTGATCTCTTATTCAAGACTAATATTAGTATTGTGTTTTGCCTGCAATTAAAATGTAGAAATTCAAATTCCTAGATAAAGGAATCACAGTATTGTAGAATGGTACAGCTTGGCTTCCTCTGCATTTGAAGCACCTTACCCTGTCATGGGCTCTGCTGTCTCTTGGTGGCATTCCTTATGAGCAAGACTTTCAGAATACCAGCCTTGGACCATTCTGTTCCATTGCAAGCAGCCTTTTCTGGGTAGTCATGGTACATCTTTATGTCTTCTGAACAATATCATTCAGAACAGCTTTCCTGAAGCTAGGTACAGTAGCTACAGTAGAAGAATGCATGATAAAGCAAATTATTTCACAGTTTGTTGTGCAATGTATGTCCAATGCACCATTTTATGTGCTTAGTAACTTCACTCTGATACTGGGCAACAGATTGGCAGTTCAGAAACCTGGTATTTATGGCAAGATCTTTTTGTCTAGTGAGTCAGTAAATGCAATTTAGTTATTATTCAAAAACTGGCAGAATGGAGTCAAAACTGTCATTACAGCATGTAATGGGACTTTTGCTTTTTCAAGGCACACCTTACTAAGCAGTACTTTGCAGCAGGAGAAAAAGGAGAGAAGCCAGACATCATCATCTACGATTATCCTTCACTGAGGCCCTACAGGATACTGCGAGGTACTGTCAAAAGTTCTGTTTTCACTTTACAGAAAAAACTCCAGTGTTTATAGATCCCAGCAGATGGAGAAGTTGGTCACTTTAGGGGTTTAGGGGGAAATAGCAACCTCTTGGTCCATCAAAGCAAAACAGAAAATACTCGTTTCAAGCTTTATAATTATTCCATGGGAGGAAATACTTATTTAACAAGAAATAATGAACTAAGAGCTATTACCTAGTGAAAAAAATTAATAATTGCAGTTGAAGTTGAGTAAAGTTTCCTGTAGTTTCTTCCTCTTTTCTGGAGTGTCTGTATGAAGTCTTGTATGTTTCTTCAGGTGGAACAGAGAAAGCCTATGTTGTTGGCGATTTCAGCAATACTGGCACTTTACTGGCCAGTGTTGGGAGCAGCCCTACCTACATGCTGACTATCTGGGACTGGCAACAAGAAAAGATAGTGTGGAGGTCAAAAGCTTTTAAACAGGATATTTACAAGGTCTCATTTTCTGACTATAATGAAGGGCAACTCATTACATCTGGAGCAGGACACATTAGGTAGGTTTACTGATTAGGATTAATACATATCGCCTCTACGTAACAATGCATAGAAGATGACTAACAGAAATATGTCATTAGCAAATGTGGACCATTGAGGAATGCTGTTATTTCTGCCTATTACAATTACAAAAATAAGGATGTTCAGGTCCTTTAGCCAGTGAGCAAAGTCTTTTAACACTTTTGCTGTGCTGTTCTTGATGTTGAATGATAGTACCGCTGACTCCATTCTTGTGATTCCAACAAGCTCTGGGGAGATTTAATAGAAGGTATTTAAATATACATGTCTTCTAGCTGGTAACACAGCATACGTGCCTCCTGTGCCTTTGACTGTGCCTGGGGAGGTTTATATTGCATACTAGGAAAAATGTCTTTATTGAAAAAGCAGTTGGACATTGGAAAAGGTTACCCAGAGAGGTGGTGGAGTCACCACCCTGGGAGGTGTTCAAGAAATATGGGGACATGGCACTTCAGAGCATGGTTTAATAGCCATGGTGGTATTAGGCTGAAAATTTGACTCTGATCTTAGAGGTCTTTTCCAAATGAAATGATTCTCTGATTCCATGATTCTTGAACTTATCTGCTGTTTGGGCAACCATTAGAACTGATTGCCAAGTCATGTATCAGAAACCCTCTGATATCACCAAAAGCCTGCAAGAAAGCCTCACAAAATACATGCTTCCATGTCATGGATTGAGTTGAACCTGCTGCTGTTACTCACACCATATTGCAGTCATGCCAGCTTCAAAACATGAAAGCACTAACTGGAGCAAAGCATTATGGGGCTTGAAGTTCAGATCGCAGCATTAGAGGCTTCCTGTTCAGGTTGCTGCTTCTGGATTCTGAGTTCTTGAGTGTTGGCTCTTTCCTGCAGGCATGGTGGTGGAATGAGTGGGAGCTGGTTTTGGTTTTCTGTTTTATGCTGGTTTTTTCCCTCTCTGTAGGGAAAATTTTCTTTAATTAAAAAGTTTTATCTCATTTAAAAAGTAAAATCCCAAGATCTCCTATGAAAAAGAATAATAAATGAACATACCTCACTTCAGAGGCACCCCTCGTAAGGTTATTGCGAAGTCCGAAGGGGACTGAAGAGTGTGTTTAGAAAAGGTTGTATCAGAGTGATGTTTTTTCTTGTACTCAGATTCTGGAAGACAGCTTTCACATTCACTGTCCCGAAGTTACAAGGAGCTTTGGGCAGATTTGGAAAAACAGCAATAACTGACATTACGGGTTATGTGGAGCTCCCTGATGGGAAGGTAAGTCGGAAAAAATTAAACTGATTTTGTGTTCTCTCTCATTTTAATATAAAGTCTACTAAGTTGGAGAGTTACTATTTGCTTCAAAGCAATTTGAATTAGACCCTCAATGCAAGCTAATATTGACTTTAATGTCCTAAAAACCTGTCTGACATTGTAATAATAGAAAAGTATGGTTAGTGTTTTCCAGACAAAAGATCTCTGTTGGCTCGGAGCTGAGGCTCCACTAATGAGGTAGTGAAAACATAGTATTAGTGTAAAGAAGCACAAAGATTGTTAGCGCTAATCTTTAACCATTTCAGTGCACATAAATTACACCACACTGCAAAAAGTTGAATCGACCCGGACTAGAACTCAGCCAGCTGGAAGTTAAGGAATGAAGCTATATTTACAGCTTAGCACAATGTACAAGCAGATATGTACACTATATACAGGAATATTTACAGAAATATACAAGTTTAAGGTAATACAGAAACACAACACCCCTCCCAGAGATCAGAGACCCCAGGAGGGGCTCCCAACCACCCTTCCACCTTCTCCCCACCCCTACACCTTACCCCAAGATTTGCCTTACGCACAAGGAGAATTTTGAGGATCGGCCAGGGGGGATTAGAAGAAAAGTGGTTAGTGAAATTAATTGGCAGAGAGGAGAAGCCAGAAGCTAGCCTGAGACGCTGTGCCCCGTAACACCGACTGCCAGCTCGAGACATTGCCTTATCTTTTTGTTTTGAGTACTTTTTCTAAACATCTCAGCAAGCCTATGAGTGAAGTAGACATCACCATTGTTTCCTTTCGCAGCCTGTAGTATAATTTTCTCTATTAAAATATTCCAATTAGCCTCAAACCAGCACAGCAAGTATCTGGACGTTGCTATCGATTTAATGCTTTCATGGAAGGAAGCCACAAATGTTAACTAGATTCTTCAGAGGGCTGGAGAACCTCTTCAATGGGAACAGGCTGTGAGACTGGGGGCTGTTCCACTTGGAGAAGAGAAGGCTCTGGTGAGACCTTATAGTGGCCTTCCAGCACCTGAAGGGGGCCTGCAAAAGAGATGAGGAGGGACTTTTTACAAGGGCTTGTAGTGAATCAGATAGGAGGGAATTGATTGAAGCTTGAGGAGGACAGATTTAAACTGGGTATTAGGAGGAAATTTTTTACAGCGAGGGTAGGGAGACACTGGAACAGGTTGCCCAGGGAGGTCATGGATGTCCATTCTCTGGAAATGTTCAAGGACAGATTGGATGAGACCTTGAACAATCTGGTCTTGGGGAAGCTATCACGGTATCACCAAGGTTAGAAGAGACCTCAAAGATCATCAAGTCCAACCCGCTACCACAGATCTCAAGACTAGACCGTGACACCAAGTGATGTCCTTGCCCATGTCAGGGAGGTTTGAACTAGGTGATGTTTAAGGTCCTTTCCAACTGAAAACCATTCTATGATTTTTGCCAGTATTTCTGCATAGTAAAGGGTAGGTGCTTATGTGCGTATTTTCATTTGCATTGAAGGTTATCTCCGGGTCTGAGTGGGGCAACTTGCTGGTTTGGGAAGGGGGCCTCATTAAGGCAGAGCTCTGCCGAGCTGGGCAGAAGCCCTGTCACAGTGGTCCTGTCAGCCAGTTAGTTCTGGAGGGAAGAGAACTTGTCACCGTTGGAAAAGATGGCTTCATTCGGGTGAGTTTTCCTCCTGCTCTGTCATCAGAAGTAGAAATCTGTGGTCTGTAGGTAAATATTGTGTATTTTCTTTACCAGACTTTATTTATGGAGGCAATTTTGCTGTGTAGGTTCTTTTTAAGTATGAATTTTTAGAACAAATAAGAGCATATCTGCACAGTGTATGTGTTTGAATCGAGTAGTGTTCATGCAACGTTCTCTGTTAAGAGTAGTAAATAAATTATTTTTTACTCTAGTAAATCAAAATAATTTTCAGTGATTTCTTTAAAAGCTTTGTCCTTGCCCTCATTTTTTTTTTTTCAGTTGTAGTTTTGGTTGATCTTTACTTTTTTTTTTCATTTGTAGTTTTGGTTGATCTTTAATTTTCAGACCTTTGTGTTATTGCAAAGAATACAACAATATTTTAAATCCATTTTCTGACTATTTGAAAGCTCAGATTATGATAATGACAAAATTAACTACTCTCTCAGATTTATGCACTGAGATACAGGAATAATTAAAAGAAAAAGCATCCTGAAGTTAAGATGTAATTCTATAAATTAAGGTCAAATAGTTTTCCATATTCATCTGATCTCCCCTCTCAGTTATCATGGATTTTTCAATCATGTTTGCCTGCCCTTTAGTATTAGCAATGCTGAAGGCAGGCAGACATTTACTCTTCACATTTCTGAGTATTGTGTCCAGTTCCCTAGTTCAGGAGAGACAGGCACCTCCTGGAAAGAGACAAATGAAGGCTATGAGGATGATGAAGGTACTGGAACATCTGTCTTATGAGGAAAGGCTGAGACACCTGAGGCTGTTTAGCCTGGAGAACAGGATGCTGAGAGGGGATCTGATCAGTGTTTACAAATATCTTAAGGGTGGGTGCCAAGAAGAAGGGGCCAGTCTGTTTTCAGTGATGCTCTGCGATAAGATGAGGGGCGACAGACACATTTTGTAATACAGGAAGCTCCACCTCAACATGAGGAAAAACTTATTTGCTATGAAGGTGCTGAAGCACTGGAACAGGCTGCTCAGAGAGATTGTCTCCTTCTCTAGATATTTTCAAGATTCATCTGGACAGATTCCTGTGTGGCCTGCCCTGCTTTGACAGGGGAATTGGACTCAATGCATTATCTTCAGAGATCCCTTCCAAGCCCTACCATTCTGTGATTCTCTGAGGCTGTTGTGTGTAGCTCTAGTAGTACCAGGACTGAATTTAACTAATATTGTTTCAGAATTGGGAGAGAACTTCTGCATATACTTTGCATTGCACCCAGATAGATCAGACTGTATTTGACAGTCTACTTTGTTTTTGATTTTACAATCCTGCCTATGGCAGGGGGTTGTAACTAGATGATCCTTGAGGTCCCTTCCAACCTTACCATTCTATGATTCTATGACAATTGTCACTGTTCAAGGTTGCATTCAAAGCAGCAAAGCAGATATGACAGGTTCCATACTGTGCCTGTAGAATCTATGCTCCATGGTTTCTCATAATTCTGAATTTCCATATTAATTATATATGAAAACATAAACTTTTTTTTTTTTTAATGCTTCTGACACCACGAAGATGTGGAACGTCAAGGCAATAGAAGCTGCTGATTCTGTGGATGACACAGGATTACTGGAGGTACAGCCTATGAATGAACTTCTTGTTCACAAGAATGCCAGCCTGAGTTTCATGTCAAAAGTTTATGACAGTGGACAACCTGTTTGGTATGCTCAGGTAAGATACACTTAAGGACATAGATCTCTGCAGAGAAACATGGAGTTGGGGAGGTGGTGCTGAGTAACAGCAAGAGTAGAATACAGATCAGAATGTTTGCTTTTGATAGAATTCAATCTTCTGTATATGTCTATATGTATATACATAAAATCTGATTGTTTTACAGATATATAATCTTCTTCTTTCAAATACTGAAATAGGCTTCCTAGATAGGTAGCTTATGCCCCCATCCTTTCAGTGTTTCAGAAGCATTTGAACAATCTCATGAGGTTCAGTAAGTGAAAGTGCAGGGGTAATCGAATTGAAGGGCAATCTGTGATATCAATACAGGCTGGGGGATGATGAAACTGAAAGCAGCCCTGCAGAAAAGAACCTCGCGATACTGGTGTGCAAAAAGCTGGACACAAGCCAATAATGTGTGCTTGCAGCCCAGAAGGCCNGGAGGAGACTTTAGGAAGACCTTATAACTACATTTCAATATCTGAAGGGAACCTACAAGAAGACTAGGGAATGACTATTTAGAAGGGCTTCTGGTGACAGGCCGAGGAGCAATGTTTTTATATTGGAATAGAGCAGATTTAGGTTGAACATTAGAGGGAAGTTCTTTACAATGACAGTGGTAAAATACTGGAACATAGTGCTCAAGAATGTGGTTGAGGCCCAATCCCTGGAGACATTCAAGATAAGCTTGATGTTACCCTGGGCAGCCTGATCTAGTTGGAGGTGTCTCTGCTCACTGCAGGGGGTTTGAACAAGATGACCTTCCAACCTGATGCAACCTGTGAATCTGTGAATGCCCTTAACAACATGTGTTAACTTGGTCAAGCTTGAGGTGCTCCAGCAGTTGGACTAAATGATTGTTGTAGGTCACTTCCAACTAAACTACGCTATGCTATTCTATATTTTTAGTGTGTAATACATGAGGCACTGGCTTTCAGAACTAGAACTGTATAGTAACAGGAGAACATCAAAAGGGATTGTCCAAGTTATGTTATCCTGACCTCAACGGGTAGGAACGACAGGACCAACATCACCACATTTCACTTTCATAATGACAATCATTAAGGAATTTTTAAGGGGTAACTTTGGACAGTTTTATTTCCAAATTCAGTTTGAAAATACTCAAGTTATTTGTTTTGATTTTTCTTCTTCAGGACACCAATGGAGTAATCTGGAAGCTGGATTTGTCCTTTGGAAATGCGGTAGGTTTGTTTCCTTTTTCTTTCTTCTGACTTCTTGGCAATAACTTCCTTTAGCTATGCTGGATGCATCTGCAATGAAGTTTGTGTTTTCTAAAGCTGCACAATTTTAGCATTGAAACATACTCCCCCACCCCATTAATTTATTTGGATGATGTTATTGATTATAATAATCGTACAGGATTATCAAAATTAATTTGATTTTTGATTCCTGACATTTTGGCTGGCAAATTAAAGTTACCTTAAAGAAGTTTATTCTCATGAACTGCTGCTAAAAGTTGCATAGATGCGGGAAATTAGTTCAAGGAGTATTGATGTATGCTGTCTAGATAGGTGTTTGGAGCAACCCTTACTGTTCCCACTAAATGGCATAAAGAACTAGGAAAAAACAAGAAGATGAGATGTACTTCACATGTTTTATCCCACTATACTGCTGGAGATGTTTTTGATGGAGAAATACATGACAGTTAAAATAGGAGCATGTAACTTCTGCTCCCAAACATACCAAAGTAAATGGGAACAATCTTTTTTGAGTAGAATAAAGTTATTTGACAACAGGTGAAATTATGTTCCAAGAATTTTATGGTAAATAAAAGATGTACAAAACAAACTATAAAAACTAATGCAAAAAAAATGTAGCAAAGCCTATATTTTTGTGTGATGAAATGATTTCCCAGGCAGTGTAAGCCCTAGGCTTGAAAGCATTTCCCTTGCCTTCAGAGCAACAGCTCTTTGTTAAAAATACTAATTCCAAGCCTGAAACAACTTAATCAAAGGCAGAAATATTTTATATTGAGAGTGGTGAGACACTGGCTCAGGTTGCCAGTGCCAGTGTTGAGAGGTGATAGATATCCCATCCCTAGAACCATTCCAGACAGGTTGTTTGGAGCACTGAGCAATGTGCTCTGGTTTCAGGTCCCCCTGCTGACTGCAAGGGGTTTGGACTAAATTATTTTTAATGTTCACTTCCAACCCCAACCAGTCTGTAATTTTGTAGTTCTGATTCCCGCTATTTTCACATAGAAAATGGTGGACTTTTAAATTAACTTAATATACCTACACTAATTTTGCTTCCAACCATCTTATGAACGTACCAAAAAATATTAAAAAATTGGAAGTTGTATATAGGTACCTCATGTGTGCAAAATTTTGTTCACCCAAATAGCACCTGTCTAGATTTTTCAGGTTTGCTGTAGGCCTGTCTAGTAATACCTTGCAAGTGCAGCTTCAGAATCATGGAATCATAGAGTCACAGAATCGTTTTGGTCGGAAAAGACCTCTAAGATCACTGGCTCCAGCCATCAACCTGATAGCTGTAAAGCCATGTCCTGAACTGCTGTGTCCACATTTCTTGAATACCTTCAGGGGCAGTGATTCTGTCACATCTCTAGGCAATCTATCCCAGTGCCTGTAGCAGAACTTCTGTTCTTCTCTGCATTGTAGCCCCATGATCCAGAGCGTCTGTATACCTTTCACTCTAGAAGGATTGAGGCCATGAGTGTCTCTCCTGTTACATACCTTGTGGCCACTACTGCTCTTGACCGTAAGTACACTGTTCCTTTCTTCTCATACCACTGTAATTACTGGTTTTGAAAAGCAATGATGCTTAGTTTGGAACAATTCTGGTTCTGACTGTAGTTGTGTATTTGCTCTTGAGAAGTCACTTTTCAGACAATTGTTATTCCTAAGTTCTTTAGCAATTAAGACAAATCATTAATGTTTTCCA
>VWYK01048572.1:8926-20577 GCA_013399775.1 Semnornis frantzii
ATTTCTGTGTTTATTTTTAGGTTGCTCTCACTCTCTGGGAAGGTTTCTCCGCGAGGCAACGTAGATCTGGAAACGGGTGGCAGAAAAGGGCTTTTGTCCAAATAATCTCAGTAAGGAAGCATCCCACCACATCCTGAAACATCCCACTATCATTTCAGATTTCACTGTTTGCAACCTCAAAACGTGCCCTATTTTCCCTGCAAAAGAACATCAGAAATTGTTTGTATGGGTTGCGATAATCCTCTCAAATATGGGTCAGGCTGAGGTTAAGAGCAGCCAGAACTTGCACATCAAAGACGAGCAGGGTTAACAAAACCCCCAACCACGTGTGCATCCCATTTATTCCCTTTTCTCAGAAGGTTAGAGGGCTGGAAAAAAAAATGGAGGGGCTCCNGACAGTTACAGCTTGCATGCAGATGGTGCCAGTGAACACTTCCTGACAGGATTTTTTTTTTTAAGAGAAAGAAAAAACTTTTTTTTGCTAAATGAATGTCATAAAAAAATAAATCCATTTTAGGGTAATTCAAAGGGGAAATAAAACATTGTAATTTGGAAATAAAACTGACCCACAATTAAATCAATTAAAACTGACCTTACAATTAATTTTAAGAAAAATCAATCGCTTCCAGGCAGGATAATTGATTCTGGCAGTGCCTTGTATCTACAAAATAATTTTCTCTACATCTCAAGGGTTTCAATCGTCTCTCAGTTCCAGGTTTTCTGTCCTTTTCAGCAAGTTTTATATTTGACTGAAGCAACCTCATCCAAATCCAATTAAACGACGACGAAAAAAAAATACTAAACCTCTAGAAGTGTAACAATAATTCCCAAATTTAGCCCATCACTTCTCTGCTCTTATACCTCTAAAGCGACGACTGTGTCGTTTCCTAGGCACAAAACAGGCGCGGAACGAACTGTCGCACTGCAGTTAGAAAACTAAAAAGCAGGGCAGATCTTCGCAGCTGCCATAAGATCAGGAATAACCATCATTAAAACAAAATCAGAACCAAATATTCAAAACCTTTAGCAGCTCCTTGTAGGAGTTTTTAACATAATCAAAAGGGGGTTGTGCGCTGATGCCGTGCACGAGAGGGCAGAGCCACTTCCAGCTCCCCAGATCCGCTGTGAAATACAGGATATTAAATTAAATAACACTGACTTAATTATGCATATTACCCAACAGGAGAAGCCAGCACTTTATAAATAAATGACTATAGAAATACATAGGAATGACTTCAGCCATTCCAGCAGGTGCAATGTGAAAAGTGATCTGCAAAGAGCAGCTCCTCTTTAGCAGAGGAAGATGCACCTGTATAGACGGATACTGTGGACCGAACTTTAAGTAAGCTCAGGGTGCTTGGGNTCAGAAATTGTTTGTATGGGTTGCGATAATCCTCTCAAATATGGGTCAGGCTGAGGTTAAGAGCAGCCAGAACTTGCACATCAAAGACGAGCAGGGTTAACAAAACCCCCAACCACGTGTGCATCCCATTTATTCCCTTTTCTCAGAAGGTTAGAGGGCTGGAAAAAAAAATGGAGGGGCTCCATGGCAGGTCTTCCTCCACTACGGCAACTACACGGGGAGCAGGCAGTCAGCACCGATGCTCACCCCAGGTCCTCGGGTACCATGGGCAGGCAACTGCCCATCCGCCTCTGGCAGGAGCTGTGATTAAACCAAGTTCACGGTTTCCCCTAAAGGTGAAGCTCATCCTGTTAATTTAAACAGACCATCTGCATCTTTCGAGAACGACAAACTTCATTAGTTCTGGTTAGTTAAACCGAGTGGTGATTTGTGATAATGAGCCTGAACAACCTGTCATGGCTGTGTATGGGAAAGGGTACACGTTTTTTTATTATTATTATTTAACAGAAAGAAAAAAAAAAGGGGGGGGGGAACCTTTTGTGCAGGAAAGAAGGTCAAATTCAGATTAAAGTGTTGGTAGGTTAATCAGAGGAACTAATTACAGCTGGAAAGAGGGGGAGAAACCGCTAGTCTGAAGGCTAGTGGGAAACAGAGAGAGCCTTCGGGCAATGTCCCAAGCTGACGGGGAAGCATCACGCCAAGAAGAGAACACCCCTGATGACTTTACCTGAAAACTGTGTAGAAAAGCAAAGAGGCGGCGGCTGCTCCCAACAAACCACAGAGGAGATTGACTCGGTAGGCAGGGGAGCTGACGGGCAGCAGCTCAGCCATCACCAGTTTGGCCAGCAGTGTGAACAGGGGGTAGCCGGGAGGGTGGGCAACCTACAGACAGATCGAGAAGAGGTTATAAAAAACAAGAGAGTGAAATTCCATGGAATCAAAAGGATAGCAGCACGCCAGGGTTTAGCAACAGGAGCTAGGGGGATTGCAAGTGGCTCCTCTCCCTGTCCCATTCATCCATACCAATTTCAACTCCACAAATATTTTTTTTCCTGAGTGGATTTGGCTCCACGCCTTGCCCATAATAATGAGGCGGTGAGAAAAGGAGGTGCCACGTTTCATTAGTGTGCCTTAAAGGGCTCCTTGTTTGGGTTCACAGTATATTAGGGTCATTCAAAAGGCTGTTGTTTGGGGTTGGGGGTGGTTTTTATTTTATTTAAGGGGAAAAAAAAAAAAAAAAGACAGCAGCTTCTCAACTATTTTATTGGTTAGCAAGTTGAAAGACCACACTGCTATCGGATTACCACCGCGCTGACAGTCCTAAGGTCTTGCCTAAAGGGATCATGCACCATAATAAAGTTTATTAAATAATAAAACTTATTAAAATTGTTAACCCGATTTATTTTATTCTCCCCAGCTTATACAAAATTTGGGTTGATAATAAGCCAGCTACTGTATATACAGTAAAGCCTTTGCTTTATAATTTAGTTTAATTGGATTTAAAACTTGAAGTAAATTGTCGCGTGCTGTACTTATAAGTTAGTAAAAACTGTGGTTTGAAAATAAATTAATCTACTTTACTCCATGCTTAATTAAACTTCCTTAATTCCTAAAACTGTTAATGAGAGCATTGATTAAACAATAAAACTAATACTTACTCCAAGCTCATATGCGGCTGTGATCAGCTCCCCTGTGAAAAAATAATGTAAAACCAATAATTACTATTAGGAAATGACACTCCTCCAAAGTTTTCAAAATCCAAATGCTTGCATTGGGGTTTTGCATTAATTTGACTGGATAAAACTGTAAATCTGTAGAGATTTAACAGCATGAAATTTTCTAAGAATATTTTCTCCCTCTGATGTCACTGCACAAAATATCTTTTGTATGTTTTCGCGAGACTTTTATGAACAGATAAGTATAGGTAGGCTCGGGTAAAGAACGGCCCAAGATATTCCAAATGTAAGGCATTTGCGCCTGTGTGCTTTTAATTTAAACCCAATTGACTCCAGAACTTTCAATCGCCACGGTTTGCAACGCTTAAACTGCATTGTCTCTTAGACAACCCAACTGCTTCTCATTAAAAGAAAAAAAAAAATCCTTTCAGTTTTACAGTTTTAAAGAGAGAAAACACAATCAACGGTCGTGCAAATCTGTCTACCTGTATCTAGGAACCCTCGAGGCTAAAGCAGTTCTTGCAGCTTCTGCTTCTTCACAAGTGACTCTCTTACCTGTCAGGGGATGCTGCACCCAGTAGCTGCTTCTAATTAGAAACACCATTTAGATTTTTGCATTTCATTTGTATTTTACACCAGGACAAATAATTGCCACAAGAACATCCACCATTAGCAGATGACTTGATAACACTGGGCATTTTCAGAGTGCTTGACACTGAAGTATTTTGCAATGCTCCTGAATGGTGTATATTCAGTATATTCAATAGGAACAACCACGTGGAGGGATGAAGGATGCAAGAGGTGACAAAATTAAAAATCATGCCTGGTATTCCTTCTTTCTCTCCCATTTTGTACTCTAATTGGCCCTGCTAACTTTGCAAGCCTCAAGGTCCACAGTAGCTTTGTCCTGTCTTGATTCATAGATTCATAGAATGGTTAGGGTTGGAAGGGACCTTAAAGATCATCTAGTTCCAACCCCTGTGCCATGAGCAGTGACACCCTCCAACAGACCAGATTGCTTAAGGTCTCATCCAAGAATGAAGAGCTAAATGAACAATATTTTAAATTTCTGCACATTATCATAGAATCACAGAATGGTAGGGGTTGGAAGGGACCTCTGCAGATCAAGTCCAACCCCCTGTCAAAGTAGCATCACTTTACTATCCAACACAGTGGAGGAGGATGGCACAAATCATAGAATCAGAGTGGTTTGGATTGGCAGGGACCCTTAAAGGTCACCTAGTCCAATTGCCCTGCAGTGAGCAGGTACATCTTTAAACGGCACTTTTAAGTCTTGACATTACAGTAAACAATGTATTTTCAAAGCAAGATGTAAGTCAACCCACTATCACCATAAAATTACAGCCACTGCCACACCAGATGCCTAGGGACAGCCCTGCAGCTTTCTGCACAAAAGCCTCTCTGATGTGGATTTTACCATGCTTGAAAATAGCTACTTTCATTGCCATTCTATTTTAGGAAAGTTTCAACTTATTGTAAGACAGCCCCAAACAAAAGTGTGTGGGAAAACCATCCATCCCAAGCTGAGACCTTTAGTGTTCAGCAGCTTCCAGGGCATGGCAAGGTTGTGAAGCAATCGATCACCCTGCACGTAGCAGAAGATGATGCTAATAAAGGAGACCCTAAATTTGCTATCACAGGTGTTCCCCAGCATGTCATCACACACTGCTCTGTGCAGGGGCTAATGGTGGATGCCCCTCACATCACAGGGATGCTGTTCCTGAGCCAGGCATTAAATCCTTCTGGGATACAGCAATATCTACATCTAAAATGGCTAAAGATTAAGTTCGTGTACATAGCTGTGATATTGGTTCTGATCATAGAAAGAATATCCCCAAAACAACACAGAGACAAACAATAAATAGAATCATAGAATCATTTTGGTTGGAAGAGATCTTTAAGAGTATCAAGTCCAACCATTAACCCAGTACTGCCAGGTCAGGTTTAATATACTCATGGATGTCATTGGCAGGCTTTGAAAGCCAACAGCACAACTCTGCCTTGTAAGAAATAAGGAAAAACATCTAAGAAGAGATGCAAAAATAAGTTCCCAGGATGCAGGCCTGTTGAATTCCACTGGGAAAACCAAAAGGGGAGCATGATGCCAAACATTTCAGATGATGCCAAAGATTTCAGATGAGATTAATCCTCTGCCTGTCCCACCCATGTACCTGTGCATCATTTAGAGCCTCTATGGGCTATGTAAGTGGAGACAGGGCCTAGAGAAGCATGAAGCACTATTACTGAAAGACAAAATACAAAGAGGATGCATCTATGAATTCAATCTCAGTATATTTCTCCTGAGAGAAAACAATCTGCAGTGTCTTCAGATGCCAGCTCAAACTGAAGAGTTCATTCCTCCATAATCTTGGTGTAAATACATTTCTGACCATCCAGCTTCATTCTCCAATAAAGGTGTACAGTCAACACCCAGCGCTGCCTGCAAACGGATCTATCCCCAGCAAAGTTGAGAGTTGGTGTCTCAGAGGTTGAGTTGGCCTTTTTTTTCTTTCTTTTAACTTGAGTTTACTTGATCCCTTTTTAAGCTGTTTGAACATCTCATTTCTTTATTATAACATTAAGTAACATGAGAAGGCTGCCAATGGAAATACCTATTGCTTCTTACATTTTTGGATTACTGCAAACTTCAGGAACAATTAAAAATACACAGATAGCTTAAAAATAAAATAAAATAACAGCTCCCTGTCTGAAAGCAGATACAGCAAATCCTTAAGTAGCGCTTTACTCACACAAGTAGCTTCAGTGCTTTTGATGGCAGAAGTTTGAGCTCTGTGCTCAGGCATCGGCAAGTTAATCACCTCGAGCAGGCTCTGCAGGGATCTTCCAACCAATGCAGGCTGAAGCACTCCAGGGGCTGCTGGGCTCATGAGAAACCAGGCCAATAACCCCCAAAAGTTAAGACAATGCAATGGGAAGGCTGCTCGCTGGGATAGGTATCAGAAGTCAGTGAGGATGAGTCTCTCTTTTCAGCTCCAGCAAACACACTCAACTCTGGCAGCAGACTTACAAGACAACATCGAAAAGTAAATAAATGTGGGGAAACAAGGAGTGAGGTCACAGGCTAGTCTGGGGACACTATGCCAAGAGATTTTCTCTAATAAAACTCTAATAAAATAACATGAGTTGCCGGAAGCCTGTTAAAGCTTCCAGTTCCCCAGTCTGTCCAGTCCTGGGACATCTCTCTTTTGCCCTCACACACCTAATTAGTGTCCTTGACACTTCTGATAACGTTTATTAGCAGAGGAGTGATGCATGCTGCACACTCATTTCTATACATGCAGCTGCAGGAAATAAGAACAGTGCAATTTCCTTTCTGTCTCCAAAATAAAAAGACAGAGTACATGGTTTAGCACCAGACATGACTGAGTTAGATCATGGTTGGACTCAGTGATCTAAAAGGTCTTTTCCAACAGAAATTACTGTATGATTTTAAAATGGGATAAAATAATCACAATAACCCAGGGAAATTAGAGGGAACTCATGCCTGTGCTGCTCCCTGTATCAACCAGGATAATTTGCATCAAGCAAGGAAGAAATCCCATAATCAATTCATCATCCCTGAAAATATTCCAGGTCAGGACAGAAGGGAAATCTAAGCAATCTGATCTAGTTGAAGATGTCCCAGCTCAATGCAGGACTGGACTAGCAGACCTCTAAAGCTCCCTTTCAACCAAACCCACTTTCATCAGAAAAACCTGACACTTTGTCAAAGGTGCTAATGGCGATTTGCATACTGGAGGTAGAATCTGAGCTCAAGTGCAATTACAAATGAGGTTCTCAGGGCTTCACACAGCATGAAAATCTCAGAGCACAGGCAGCCTCTGCATTCGCAGACACAGGCTTCCCATCAGGGAATACTTAAAAGACTAAATAGCAGTAACTGTAGATATATTGATTGCCACTTATTAGCTGATATAAGCAGGAGCAAAGCCAGCTCTCTTTACAAACTTTGGAGCAGAAGCCAAAGGCATCAGGACATACACGGGCCAGCCTAGCAAGGATGTGCTTGCACACCTTGTTTGGAGCACAGGATGAGAGCTCTGTGGAGAAGGGATTTAAAACCAAATTATCTTTAAATCAAATAACCCTCACCAGAGTCACTGCTCAAGTTTCATTCATGAGTGAAGAGCTGTGCTCAACACACACTGCCTTAAACCTGGGTAGAAAAAATCCATCCTGTTTTTAACAAGCAGCACGGACCTTCAGCTAATTCCAAACAAAAACTAATAGCAGATTTTAAAGAGCTGTAGTAAAACATCTCTCTCTCTCTCTCTCCCCACATGTACTGAAGCTTTAAAATATACGGAACTATTAAAAGCCCATTTATTTATAAGGAATTTTATGCACTGCTCAGATTAAAAACCAGTGACGACTAAGAGACACAGAGTTAAAAAGACTCATTCAATGCTCTTCTGGGATACAAAAGAAAGAGAGTATGACGAAAATTATTAAAACAAAAATAAAATTCAAAATACTCCCTAGAAAATCCAAGCCCTTCCATACCCAAATCCAAGATTGCTGCTGAAGGAATGAGTTTCTAAGGCAAGATCAAAGTAAATCAGCAAAACTCCGGAAGAACCAAGAGGGAGAATTTTGTCCTGCCTGGTGAGATCAGCAGCACAAAACATGAAACATCAGACACTTTGTCACTTTTGGTAAGATGCACCTTCAGACAGGCAGATCCAGAGATGTCACTGCTGCAGCTGCCCAGACCAGAGAAGGCAACAGTCCAAACCTCAACCATAGAACCATTCAGGTTGGAAAACACATTTAGGATGATCCCATATCTGGCAGGATGGCACATGTGCCTTCTGACACCACCAGCTGTCCCCAGGGCCCCTGACTAAATCCTTTGCTGAAGGGGTCAGATAGAGGCAAACCATCCACTGCAAACCCAACAGGCATGAGGAGAAGATCCAGTCAACACAGGGTGACCAGACAGCCCTGACCCCAAGACAATCCATTCCCAGCAGTACAAATCCTATGAGGTGATAGCAATGCACCAGCCCCTACGGCCTGTGCAGACTTATGGGGTGACAGCAATGCAACAGCCCCTAAGGGGCAGCAGCAACCCAATGGACTGACAGTGATGAACATGCTCCGCTGGAGAAGAAACCCTATGGGGTTGACAGCAGCCATACAGGACGACAGCAATGCATGCGCCTCTGTGGTGAAGAAACCCTATGGGATGCCAGTAATGCTCCAACCCCTATGGAGTGAGTAACTGTACAGGCTGACTGAAATCCTGTGGGGTGACGACGATGCACCAGCCCCTATGGAATGCACAACTCTATGAAGTGACCAATCCTATAGGGTGACAGTAACCCTCTGGATAGTCAACGCAGCGGATCCTATGGAATGAGCAACCTTACAGGATTCCAGTGACACACTAGCCCCTATGGAATGACAACAACGCAACCAATGGAGAAGCCCTGTGGGGAGACAGCGACGCACTAGCCCTACAGGAGGCGCATCCCTATATGGTGATCAGGTCCCTAAATGCCCACCGCCCTTTCTCGAAAGGTGTCCGCGATGCACCAGCCCCTACGAGGAGAGGCTCCCTCTGGTGCCACCTCTCCGGTGAGCTGACCCCATATCCCGGCCTCACAGGACGCCCCGCCGCCCCTCCCCTGCTCGCGGGCGGGCTGGCGGCGCTGGGTACGTTACCGGCATCCCCGCCGGGCAGGGCGGGCGGCAGCGTGGCCGTGTAGAGAGCCACCACGGCAGCGCCCAACGCCCCGGCGGCGGCGGCACCACCCACCCTACTCCCTGCTCCCGCGCCCATGTGCGCCGCCGCCACAGCCTCCGCCACTTCCGGGTTGGGCAGTGAGGGGCCGGTGGGCCGTACCACTCCACTGTCCCCACGGGGGGGGGGAAGAGCCCCCGCCTACCCCTGGTCCACCAGCCTTCCCTGCTCCCCTCGGGGCCAGCTCCCGGGACCACCCGTTACTAACGGCGCTAGGACACGGAACAGAGAGAGCTGTGAGCCCGGTGCGGAGAGTCGGTGTGGCCTCCCGTTGGCTCACACCTACAACCCCCTGCGGAAGGCAGGTGGTACAGACGGAGAGGGCTGGGCGAGGAGCGGGGCCCTGGTGAGGGCGGGGTGAAGTTGAGTTGGGCGTTTTCCGGGCTGTTGCGGTTTGCAGGTATTGACTCGCCGTTTCTCGGCGTCGTTGCTCCCGGGCCGGGTGTGAAGAGGAAAGGGCACAACTGTTTGCCACGAAGGGAGGTGGCGATGCCTTTATGCCCGTGGGCTTGGCTTGGGACAAACCCGAGGCCTCCTGAAACACCGTTTTAAAATACATTCTGACTACCGCAGCCTTGCTGTCGTTGGCTCAGCGTGCACCAGTATGCACATCAGCTGCTGTATTCCGATTCTTTTTAGCATGTTATAGAATCATAGAATGGTAAGGTTGGAAGGGACCATCAAAGATCATCAGTTTCAACCCCCTGCCATATGCAGGGACAGCTCCCACTAGAACAGGTCACTCGAGGCCTCATCCAATCTGGCCTTGAACACCTCCAGGGAGGGAGCAGCCACAACCTCCCTGGGCAACCTGTGCCAGTGTCTCACCACCCTCACTGGAAACAACTTCCTCCTAACATCCAGTTTGAATCTCCCCTCTGCCAGTTTAAACCCATTGCCCCTTGTCCTGTCATTACAAGACCTGCAGATACTGGAAGGGTCGTATAAGGTCTCCTCAAAGGCCTTCTCCTCTCCAGGCTGCAGAGCCCCAACTCTCTCAGCCTGTCCTCATAGCAGATCTGCCCCAGCCCTCTGAGCATCTTCGTGGTCCTGCTCTGGACCCACTCCAACAGTTCCGTGTCCTTCTTGTGCTGGGGGCTCCAGAACTGCACACAGGACTCCAGATGGGGTCTGAGGAGAGCAGACAAAGGGGCAGAATCCCCTCCCTTGCCCTGCCGGCCACACTACTCTTGATGCAGCCCAGGACTCAGTTGCTGTTTGGGCTGCACGGGTGCACTGCAGGCTAATGTTGGAAAATACAGACTCTTTACAGTTGGAAGAGGCTTCTGAGATCATCAAGTCCAACCCTCAACCCAGCTAAACCATGTCCCTAAGTGCAGTGTCTACACACATTTTTCGACCGCCACCATGGTTGGTGATGGCACCACCTCCCTGAGCATCCTGTTCCAATGCCTGACCACTCCTTCAATAAAGAAATCTCCTCTAACACCCAACCTAAACCTGCCCTGGTGCAACTTGCAGCTATTTCCAATCATTGCATCACTTGTTCCATGGGACAAGAGACCATCTTCCCCCTCACTGCAACCTTTCAGGTAGTTGCAGAGAGCAGCGAGGGGGACTCTTAGCATTCTCCAAGCTAAACAACCTTGGTTCCCTCAGCCGCTCTTCTGTTCTCCAGACCTTTCCAGCTTTGTTGCTCTTTTCTGAACATGCTTCAGCAACTCAATGTCATTCTTGTAATGAGGGGCCCAAAACTGAACCCAGTATTTAAGGTGCAGCCTCGCCGGTTCTGAGTGCAGGAGGACAATCACTTCCCTACTATAGGCATGATGGTTCACCTAAGCAAGCATCACGTAAATCTGTTCACCATTTATACATCTCAGGTTAATAAGTTCTTTTCACTTAATACATATTCATTTATATTCTATGCCTTTCTTGGTTTGTCTATTCCATGTTTTGATGTAAAGGTACAGCATTCAAAAAAAACCAAACCTCAAGCTTCATGTTTAAGGGGTAGTGAGGGGCAGGTTTTCTTCAAGAAGGTGGGTAACTTAAGAGAGGAGGTGGGTCAGTTAGATGTTAATCACATAATGAGGGTAATTCACACGAAGTCTATCAGTCTATAACCACCAAACCTCCTTATTTTGCCAAGTTTATATGGTCTGTTTAGCAAGCCAGATATTCATCCTCTTTCAAGGCTTTTCTTATCTCCATGTGTCTCTAGACCTACAGTCTTTCAGCAATTATTTATTAACTGTTTCTTAAGACCTGTGGTCTTGTGACAATCATTCTTTCCTTCCTTCCTTTGACAGCCTGGTTCAGCACCTTCTGCCCACTCTTGGCCACCACAGAACCAGGGGAATGCCTCCTGGAGCTGGTGCTAGCAGGATGGGAGGAGAGTGAGGTGCAAGGCTCAGCCCTAGGGCACCAGCTCAGCCCTCCTTACCGTACTTTAACCACCTCACAGCTCCACATAGAAATGTGTCAGTATACAGATAATAAAGATCTATGCCCTGAATGGGGTTACACGAGATGCTGGTGGAGAAAAGGATTGAAGGTGTCAGCATACAGAATATTAAAAAGCAGCGATTCCTGCTGCGGGAGTAGTTAAGGAAGGCAAATAGCATCCTGAGACCTATCGATAGAAGACTAAAACACATCCATGGAAATCATTATGGGATTGTACAGAAGAGCAGCAAGGCCATACCTGGAGAATTGAGACAGATTAAGGAGAGGCTTTTGAATACAAATGAAAAAGGTATAGAAGAGGGTAACTAGGATAATAAACAGCCTTATGGATTAGATCTAAGTGGAGACGTTAGAAAATTAGGTTTGCATATATTAAAAAAAAAAAAAAAGAAAA
>VWYK01048572.1:20669-46659 GCA_013399775.1 Semnornis frantzii
AGGATTAAGGGTTCACATGACTGAAAAACCATGCATCATGTTCTGGGGACTGGAGAATCTGGTGCTGAAGGACCCTTATGAAAGAGCCAGCACAAAACCCGGAAGGGCACAAGTCAAAATCAAGAAAGGTACTAAAGGAATTCAGGGAAAGATATTAAGGAAACTTTCCAGCCAGAGGGCATGTTAAAAAAAGTGCATTCTCTCCAGTAGAGACATGGCAAGAGAAGCTGAAGTTGCAACCAGCTCAGAAGTGAATGGGGTTGCTAGAAGGAACTGGTGTTCGAGGGTATAAACAGCGCCTGAATAGCAGCCGGGCCCACGTGGCTGCCTTCCATCCAGAAGGCAACGGCTTGGCTCTGCGGTGACCAAGCGAGCTTCAATATACTCAACTTGTTGGCAGGTTTCTGCTGTTATTGGCTGAGGTTCATCGGGGAGAAGAAAAAGATATGTTGCAATCCTCCGCCAGCCATTGTCACTATGGTAATGAGAGGGGTCATTGTTCCCCTACCCGTCGGGGCTGCTGAAACGTAATTTTAGCAGCAAAGTGCGCAGTCTGTGTGTGAAAGCGGGCTGGTGGCGAGGCTCTTTATCCCAAGTGTGGCTTTTTTCTTTGCAGCATTTTTCTTTCTTTGTATTTAACTTGGAAAAGGCATCCAAAGACAAATGTTAAACCGTGACTGATTACAATTATATTGATGGGGGAGGTAGCAATTTAAAGGCAAATATCGAAATGCAGAAGAATGGCTGGTAATGATATGGTAAGGACAAACTATTCTTTAATTGTCCTGCAAGTTGTTTTATATCTTTGTCATGCAGGGAACTTTTTAGGGTGCCAATGACAAAGTACTTTGCTGTAATATGTTAGGGCAGGCTCACAACAGCCTTTATCTTAGTGAATAACTACCACCGTTTCAAAGGCCAGGATTACAGACACACTTTATGTCAGCACAAACGCTTTGGAGAGTGGATTTACATTTTTCTTCTGGAAGCAGAAATCTATTTAATTCATGAGATTTGAGTCCCCCCTTCTTCACCAGCCATGACCCAGGGGTCTGACTGAGACAAAAAGGATGTGTGGACCCTCTTCTTTTGGTTTTATCAGAGCCAAGCAGATAGTTTTTGACTGTTTTCCTTCGTGCTCCATAAGCTGAGAGTTGTCCAAACCCAAGTTCGATTCACCTTGTTGCAGAACAACAAACAGCAACCCTTGGGGCTTTCTCAAAGCCTTGAGGATGGGCTCAAGAGCAACAACAACAAAAATGTTTCTTAGAAAAAATAAAAATGCATCAGGGCAATGGAAAGCATTTGAAAAATGGTCTTGTACTACACGTATCGATTTATTTAAAAAAAAAAAAAAACAAGCCCTGGAACTTGTAGCACGAGAGCATACTCTAGTGGCAACTGAGCAAAGAAAGTGCTGGTGGTTTGTGCAGTGCCTTGATGGTGAGATGCTCCCACCTTTCAGCAAGAGGCTTATTCTCTCCTATCTCCTCCGGCTCCATGCTCAGTGCTCAGCCTGACAGGAAATACCCAAGGCAGGCAGAGAAAATAAACAGGAACCTCTAAAGTAATTTTAAAAACACAGCTTGGGAACATATCTCCCCAGAAAGGCTGTGTACTTAGAGAGTTGTCTTTTGCCAGGCTCTGTTGCAGATTTTCTCCTGAGAGACACAGTTTAAGGGAGGCAGGAGATAGGAAAAGGAAGAATAATACTTAAAGCAAATTCTGTTCACCCATGGCAGTGTCATTACAAACTTGAATGAGCACAGTTATTGCAAATAAATAAAAACAATAGACCAGAACCAGTTTTACATAAGAAAATACTGAAATACTGTTCAATTAGTCCTAAGCTTTAGTTAAACCTTTTCTTTTGCCCATCAGGTGATAAGGTTAATACAGAAAGCACTCAACTGCTGTACTTGTGTAACAACAGTCAGCAGCCATTTAATGAACTTGAGTGTATACACATTTAACAAAGCTTCAATACTGTCAGCACTAGGCTGCCACAGAATTTTAATGGCAAAGTAGCCAGCCTGGTCTTCATCATAAACAACATCCCCCAGTGAAGGAAGCAGGTCCTCATGGGGACCATTAACAATACAAATAAGCACTGCTTCTATATTTAAACAAGAAGTTTGGCAGTATTTCCACCAGCGATACATGCCTGCCTGCAAAGCACAGAAAGGAAGATTATGCTACTTTTATTTCTTCTTAAGCAGCTTGAATAAGCTGCATTTTATGACTTCTTGGGAGTTTTTTGCAGGACAGGGAAGACCAGGCTTGTATCCCACACTTACAGCAATGTGGCTGAGATGGCTACATATAGAATCATAGAATTGTTTTAATTGGAGATTATAGAATCACAGAATCAGTCAGGGTTGGAAGGCACCACAAGGATCATCGAGTTCCATCCCCCCTGCCGTGGGCCAGGACACCTCACACTAGAGCAGGCTATCTAGAGCCTCATCCAGCCTGGCCTTAAACATCTGCAGGGATGGGGCTTCCACCACCTCCCTGGACAACCCTTTAACCGAACACTACTGGGTCTGCTTCTAAAACATGTCCCTCAACAGCACAACTATGCATCTTTTAACTACCTCCAGCTCCCTTCCCTAGGCAGCCTATTTCAGGTCTTGACAACCCTTTCTAGAAGAAAGTTTTCCTAATATGCAATCTAAACCTCCCCTGGTTTAACTTGAGGCCATTTCGCATGGTGCAACGGGGATTTACTAGCAGCATAAAGCAGAAAAAAAACTCCACATTTGGTCCAGCTAGGATCATAAAATCATAAAATGCTTTAGGTTGGAAGGAACCTTTAAAGATGCAACCCCCCTCACAGTGAGCAGGGACAACTTCAAGTAGATCACATAGCTCAGAGCCTCATCCAACTGGACCTGGAATGGTTCCATGGGTGGGGCATCTGTCACCTCTCTGGGCAACCTGAACCACTGTCTCACCACCCTCAGTATAAAATATCACATCCTTCTATCTGGTCTGACTCCCCTCTTTTAGTTTAAACCATCCTCCCTTGTCCTGTCACAACAGGCCCCGGTAAAAAGTCTGTCCTCATCTTTCTTACAGGCACCTTTAAATACCAAAAGGCACAAACCACAGACTGTTACTGCTCTGTTCTGTGAGTGAACTCAGATGCTGCTAAAGTGAGCTACCTCCAGCTTCACCCAGCCAGGCTGTGGTCTTGTGTGATGGTTTGGGAGTTACCCACCCCCCCCTCCACTATGAAAATCACCCAGACTAGACTCCGCTGGCTGGAAGTTAAGGACTGAAGCTCTATTTACAGCTTAGCACAGTGTACAAGCAGAGATATACACAATAGACAGGAATATTTACAGAAATATACAAGTTAAAGGTAATACACAAACACAATCCCCCTCCCAGAAATCAGAGTCCCCAGGAGGGACTCCCAACCACCCTTCCACCCTCTTTCCAACCCTCTACCTTACCTCAGGGTCTGCCTTACGTGCAAGGTGAGTTTGGAGGATGGGCAAGGGGAGTTAGAAGCAGAGTGGTTAGTTAGGTTACTCAGCAGAGAGGCCAGAAGACACACCAGCAGCCAGAGAGACTCTCCTTCTCTCTTATCTATGCTTGTGTTCTTGTTCTTATACATCTCAGCAAACCTATGAGTGAAGCAGACATCACCAGTGTTTTCTTTTCACAGCCTATAATATAATTATTTTCATAAAGGTATTCCAATTAGCCTCAAACCAGCACATCTTGCCTCAGGATGGGCTACCAAGGCAAGGCTGGGATGTGGCTGGTCACCAAAAACAGATGAGGACCTCTGTACCTGCATATGTCACAAAGGTGGCTCCTTGTATTCTCCCTGGCCTCTTGAGGCACTCAGCTTCATGTACATCAACTGTGATACCTCTAGTACCTTGTGAACCTATCAAAACTCAACAGAAAGGTGAAGGTGTCAGAGGTAGCACAGTCACAACTGTTTTATGCAAAGCTGAGAAGAGGAAGGAGAAACATGGCTGTGACCGGGGCTGGTGGTCAGGCTGTCCACTCAGCCTGGCTGCTAGCACTATGCTGTCTGTCATCTGGTGTGGGGAAGGGAACACAGGAGTGCTTGTCCTCAGAGAGTTAAGAAATTTTGTGGGTTCAGATTCATGGAAAACCAGCCTCAGTTCCACCACTCACAGGACAGCTTATTTATTATTTAAAACAATCATTTTCTTTTTCTCCCCCAAATAGAAAACAGACTGAACTAATGTCCCCGTGCAGACCTTGTTTCCTGTAATTTTGCAACTTTGCAAGACAAGCTTTGCAGAAAACCTTCAGTCCCTGCCTCCAGCAGTCTTAGCCTTCCAGCTGATTTTCTGACACACTGAGCAGTCACAGATCCCATTTGTCTCAGCTGATGTTCCCAGAACTCTGACAGTCAGCTCTATGTTTTCACACCTGATTTCCTTAAACTAATATTATTTATTTATCTGCATGCCTTGCTGTCAGACTCAGCTCTGGTGTCTGATCTGCACAGTGACTCCACAATCTTGCTGGAGACCATCTCATGAATGCAGCTGTTGCACCACATGAGGGCTCTATTCCCCTCATCCCCTGACTTAATTACTCTGTCATTAATATTTGCAAGAAGGGAATCCCTCTTACCACCACAAAACACATCTAAAAGCTTTCATCTTTCTTTTAATTACAGGTGTAGGACGTTAGGCCTTGCGCAATGTGGTCTAGTGGAAGGTGCTCCTGTCTGTGACTGGGGGGTTGGAACTAGATGATCTTTAAGTTCTCTTCCAACCCGAACCATTCTATGAATCTATGAATCAGTTGCCATCTTGTGCCTTGGTGACCAAATTCACAGCCTGGCCCAAGAAATACATGAACACAGTATGCATCTGCAACAGCAGATGGTACTTCAAGGATTTTCAATGGCTCAAACTCTCCTTTCTTCAGCTGTGTTCTTAGTTCCTGTAAAGCTCATCCAATAACTCATTTAGGTAAAAAATGTTCACATTACATCCATCTGTCTTTGTTTCATTCCCATTTGTTAATTCATGATCAGATTGTGTCAGCTGAGGGTCATACTCAGGGAATTTGAGCTAAGAATGAGCATCAAGCAGGACAGGAACTTCACCCTCCAAAATCACTCTCCTTTCTTGGGTTTACCAGTCCTTCTTACCTGGCCCTTCCATATCTTCATTTTCTTCTTGCATTGAACAAACACCTGGTGTTGCTACCAGTGGTTCAGCTACCACAGGTTGTCTTTTAACCTAGTTGGAAACTGATGGAGCTACAGAGTCAGTTCAAAAATTTGTGTTCTCCCATAAGGTATTATTCCTGTTGTGGTGAGACTATAGTAAGATCTTCTTCTCTTCCAAGCTGTTCTGCAGAGATGAGGTTACTAACCATGACTGTGACATGTTGATATGTAGCCAGAATTAACTTGCAATGATGGTAATGTAGAATAGCAGGAGAGAAGGTGATATAAGATGCACTCCAGCCAAGGACTTCCTTATTTTCTTTGAAAGACAGGATCAGGTTCATGTCCCCACAAAGAACAGCTTCATGTCCCATCACCAGGCATATACCTCCTAGGAGGAAGGCAGTGAGAAGTCTTACATATAGGCAGAGCTAGGACTGCACTAAGAGCTGGTTGCTGAGAGGACGTAGTGCTACCTACTCTTACCATTGCTGCTGCAGCTTTGAACTTTGGGGAGATAATACTGCTAAACCTTCAGGAGATTTTCAAGGAGCTCCCATTTCCCCATACACAAACAGCCCTGCCGATGTAGGGTCTGTTAGAGGTGTGTCAACATGCAGAACATGCCATTTCTGGGGTAGTTCATGTAACCTGGAGGGCTCTAATTAAATAAATGCAAGTTTTGGAGGGGACTAAAGGATTAGCTGCTGGGCAGGATTTTGAGTTTGTTAGTCTGAGTGCTCTGATTTGCTTTTCCTGGGCTGACAAAGGGCAGATCTCTGGCTCAGCCCTGGTAGTCCTTGCTCCTGTGTGTGGCAGTCTTAAAGATGGTGTTTTTATTACACTGGAGCAAAACATGGCCATTTTTCTCCTACATTCTTAATAATGGCTGAAGTGTTTAAGCATAAGCCTCCTAAATTCAGTCTGGCTGGGTGAGATTCTCCATAGCTTCAAAAAAAAGGCTTTTGCCAAACCTCACTCCTGTTTCCTCCAGTATGCTGGTGGCTGAGAGGAGCATGTTGAAGTTCATCTGGTAGATATCTGTGGGTGACTGCAGGATCCCCACAGCTCAGACAGACCTCTGCCCTCTATAAATGCTCTTCCAAGAAAAGCTCCTGAACGTGCTCCATCCACTTGTTTCAAGGTCTGTACAGGTCCTGTGATTGGTCTCCTTAGGGGTCAGGAAGCACAAAAACAGAAGCAAGATATTTTGGCTTCCTCTCCATTTCCTGTAGAAGGCCAGGCTAGGAAACAGATTAAATGGATTACATTAAATCCAGATTAGGTCCTGGCGTATACCCAGACATGACTTGCCCATTCACATTGCCAGTTGCTCTGTGCCCATGTGGCCAAAGCATTGCACAAGCAGTCCACGTTAAAGCCAGTTGCCATGTGGAAGATGTATGAAATCCTCAAATTCAGTTTGTCTGCTGGACCACAGCTGTGGCACGTCACCACAAGAATCCAGAGCCTAAGAGCAAAAGAAAAACACATGAGGCAAGCAGACTTAGGCCAAGCAGAAGTGAGTGAATGTTAAAACACAACCCAAATCCAGGTCTCTCCTGTTGTGCCCCAAAGCTTGTTTCAAGCTTGTATCTGAAAATCAGCTGTTAACCTTGTAGGATGGATCATCTGATCTGAGGTATGGGCCTGGGTTCAGATAAAACCTAGGTCACAAGTGCTGTCAGAACTTTCCTTGCTGAGGCTGAAGCAGATGTATGCACCAGTTTCTGTACGTCAGACTCTCAAGACTTAGAAAACACAAGCATAGGACTTCGAACTGTCCCTCTAGGGCATGAACATTAAAGCAGCCTTTACCCAAATGCATATGGCTGGGTTCTGTTGGCATCACTTGATGCCTAGAGTGGGTGATGATCTGGAAATAAATCACAGGACATTTTTATAATTAAAAAATTGCTGATGAAGATGCAAGGGGCTGTAAGGCAGTTGTGATGAGTAGCTGCAAGCTGTACAAATGAAAGCAGGACCAAAGGCAGCATCCCAGTACATCGTCATGTGGCTGAGACCTTCCAGGGAGGAAACTGGGTTCGTTGAACTGCCCTTATTGAGACAGCCAACTTACAGTTTCCTAATCCTGGATTTGAGGTAGAGTGATCTTGCCCTGAGCATCTTTTTGACCCCAAATAGCTGTGGACAATCAGACAGAAACAGCGTTTAACACAAAGCAAGAGACAAAGTTCTTTACAGAATATAATGACATTTTGTAAACGTGCTGTGTCAAGAGTGGATAAAATGAAATGGTATGTGCCTGGGGCAGTTCTTGACACCTTCAAAACCTTTGTGGTGCTGAGGTTAGATAGCAGTTGGACACAATGATCTTTGTGGCTGTTTGAGCTAGATTTCTAGCTCAGGCATTTAAAAAAAAAATGAAACAGAGAAACTTAGAAGTGCAAGAGTATTGGAGTCTCTGAGTGGAGAGGTGAACATTCCAAGGACAGGCCATAAAATGGCAGCTATGGATAAGTTAATATAATTTCATTAAATAGCTTTATGTCTGGAAGCACAGCTTCTATCTGCCCCTTTGCTGCTTCTGCTGTGCCCACCCCTATCTTCCTCTGCTGCTGTTTTGCTGCCTCACCACCACTTGACCCCATCTCCATCTTCTTTAAGGCTATTATATTCTGCAGTAGTTTCTTCTCCTTGTACTGTTATATCTAGTTTGAACTGTAAAAAATAAATACAGTTTCATTTTGTTTGACTTTCCAAATTCTGAGTTATAGTGAATTTACTGGGGCAGGGATCTGCTCTAACCCATCACAATCTTGAAGATCTTTTTCAATCAAACNACATAGAAATACAGAAACACAGAATTGTTTTGATTGGAAAAGATCTTTAAGATTATCGAGTCCATCTATCAACCGAAGATCACAATGGCCACCAAACCATGTCCCAGAGTGCCACGTTCACATGTTTCTTGAGCACCTCCAGGGATGGTGACTTCACCACTTACCTGGGCAACCTCCCTGAGCAAGCATGACCACTCTTGCAGTAAAGAAATATTTTCTGTTAACCAATCTAAATCTCCTCTGGCACAATTTTAGGCCACTTCTTTTTCTATCACCTGGTACTAGGGAGAAGATGCCTTGCCTCACTCTCTCTTTCTTTTGTAGCATCACATGATGTCAGGGTTCAAAAGAAAGCCAAAGACATCTTTGGGTCCATACTATCGGGTGCAGAGCAGGACCATACAATCTAGCTCAGGTACCAGAGGAATGCATCCAGACAGGCCTTGAAAGTCTCCAGAGAAGGAGACACCACAACCTCTCTGGGCAGCCTGTTCCAGTGCTCTGTGACCCTTTCAATAAAGAAGTTCCCCCTTGTGTTGAGCTGGAACCTCCTGTGCTGCAGCTTACAGGTAACTGTAGAGAGCAATGAGGTCTTCTTTCAGCTTCCTGAACAATCCCAGTTCCCTCAGCTGCTCCTCAAATGGCTGAGAGTCCAGAACAGGTGACTATAGTGTTGCACTGTCAGTAGTCACTACAAAATCTGCTTTTACATTAATGTGCCTGATGTTGCCACCACTTATAATTTAGAAGGCCCAGACTTCTCCTCAGCTTTCTGTGACCTGGTATTTTCAGACTCCTCACCGTCAGAATGAGAAAAAACCGCATCTCATTTTTTAAAGGCCAGAACTGCTGGTGCAGAAAATAGCTAAATGCTGAGGACTGAGCTCTGCTTCTACCTTACTTGGAAATAAATTCAGAATCCCTCGCTGCTTCCAGCTGATTTACTCCCCATTTGGTGTAACCCAAAGCAGAATTTGCCTCTCGCTGTTTTCCGACGGCATTAAGGCCTTTAAAGAAAATCCTACAAAAAGATTTAGGCGCAAACAAAATCTCCTGCTTTCTGCAAATCTGTCTGAACTTACGCTGCAAAAGGAAACATGGAGGAACTGAAGCCGTTGGCAGGGGACAAGGGACTCTTTACCAGGGTCAGCTGTGCATATATTTACACATGATATTAGCAGGAAAAAAAAAGACAAAATGGGTGCGAGCCCGACCCAAGGTGGTCCAAATGTTCTGCGCTATCATTGCTGCTGGGGTCAAAGGCATTGCGGGTTGGTGACTTGATAAGCTTGATCAGCTAACAAGTGACAGCTTAATCAGCTCAGATAATTCTTCTGCAATATAGGAGATAATTATACCCTTTTATTCCCTCTGGTTTTTGGGTACCTTGTGGATTTTTTCACTCATAAACAGGAGATAATTCCATATAACTTGACCTTCCCAAACAAAGCTTTTCCTGAAAGCAGTGTAATATCCATGGGTTGTTCATGCATATAGCTATTGGTTTATCTAGGCTGGGTGGTTTTTTTGATCCACTGCAGCTGGCCAACTGGAAAGAACACCAGAAGTAAAAGCATTTAAAATTCATTTAAATTTTGCACATGTGGATAAAACCCATCAAGTTCTGAGTTCAGGCAGTGGTTCCTGTTATTTTCTGGGCAACACCAAGGGCAAGATGGAGTCATCTGTGGGGTTTCATTTTTCTTCTTTCCAGAGAGGACCCAGATCCACAATGCTTCCGGGAAAGGATGCTCTCTGCTAAATGCTGTAAGTGTTGCATTACCCATCCCTTTACCTGACTCTTCCTCTGTCCTGGCCAAAATCATACCACTGACAGGCCGTCAGTAGGGCCCTGTGAAGCAGCCATTCTGCCAAGAGGCTGGAGACAAAGAGACTGTTCAGACAACCCCTTGGTGTTAAAAAGACCATAACAGAGGAGGAGGAAGGCAGGACAAATGGTGGACTCCATGGTGACTGCCTTGAACCACCACCTTCATCCTGTACTCCAGACAAGAGGTGTCAGAAGTCCAGATTGGAGGGTGGGCGATATCCTATCTCCCACCTCCTTTGGCTGACTTGAATTTCTCCCACCATGGGCTGACTGGAATTAAAATAGTCAGGACCTCGTGCTGCCAAATTGTGGTCAAATAGGAACGGCTGCCCATCTCCACCCTCTGCTCATTTGTGTGAACCTGTAATAACTGGATTTCCCAGCTGGTTTCCCAGCCCTGGACCTGCTTCACTCCAATGAGTAAACATGAGTAGGGGAATTTGGTCCAAGCAGGCAGGTGCAGTGGCTGGATAGCTTGTGGATTTCCCTTCTGCCACAGAACGACAGTTACTGCACATATGTTGCGAAGATAAGCATTGTTTGCCATCGGCAGAGGAGAAGCCAGGGGCTCGCTGCAATTTGGGAGTCTTGCTGTTCATGTGAGCAAAAGGTGTGTGTGAAAATAAGGGAGGATGCTCTCTCAGCAGCCAAGGGAGAAAAGATGAAGTATTTTGGCTTCGGCTTCTTGCAAACAGGGAGTGCATCTGCCCCAGAGACAGCAGATGTGGAGCTGCATCTGTGTCCAGCACTGATGGGAGCAGTTCTGGAAAGTTAGGCTTGAGTTAGGCTTCCCAAGGAGACATGCTAAAACATAGGAGAAGTCTAAAAATTGTTGTAAGCACCAGTAGGGGTGCAAAAATATCCCTTTGCAGTTCCATTTAGCAATCTACAGCTTAGCAGAGAAGAGGGTAGGTGGTAACTTGACCGTGGTCTCTAAGTACCCCATGAGGAGAAGATTTCTGACACTGGAAGGCTGATTAATTGAGCGGACAAAGACAAAGTGAACCTGAAGTGCTAAAAAGCTGTAATTAGATAAACTAAACCTAAAAGTAAGGTGAGTGGTCCTGAGTGAAGGGAATTAAGCGCTGGAGGAATTTGCCTGGGGTGGCAGATCCTAGTTCACTCGGCATGGTGATGGCTGCATGTACCATTTTCTCCTGTTGATGTTCCCTGTTTCTTTTCTAGCTTCTTGTTGTCTTTTCCAGGGCATGAAGAGGACATTGGAGCTTGAGATGATCTAAACATCCCTTGAAACACACCTGGACACAGAAACAATAACAAAGAGCCCAGCAGAAGGTCTATGCTAGCAAGAGTCAGTGTTTACCTCCTGGGATACCCCAATTTCCAGACCAGCTGTGAAGACTTGACTTTCCAACAAAGCATTTGCTTTAGGGACGGATACTTCAGGTTTCTTCTGCTGTCCCATACAATGTTTCAGAGGGACTAAGAGAGGAAGAGTGCTACAGCCCTGTATATTGACATAGTTCTTTGGAACATGGCTTAATGGCCATAGTGTTTACAGTTGGACTTGGTAATTTTGGAGATCTTTTCCAAAAGAAACAATTCTATGATATAATTTTTAATTCTGTGGATTCAAGATGGAAGAGGGTAGATTTAGCCTGGATATTAGGAAGAAATTCTTTACAGTGAGGGTGGTGAGACACTGGAACAGGTTGCCCAGGGAGGTTGTGGATGCCCCCTCTCTAGAAGTGTTCAAGACCAAGTTGGACAGAACCTTGAGCAGTCTGCACTAGTGGAAGGTGTCACCACCTATGGCAGAAGAGTTGGAACTAAACGATCTTCGAGGTCGTTTCCAACCCAAACCGTTCTATGGTTCTGTGACAGGTAATCCATATATATGACCAGTGGCCACCAGCAAAACTGGCCTTGTGCCACCCCATAAAGCAACATCCACTCTAGCAGGCCAAGGCTGGGAGGAGAGTAAGACCTCCTGTTTCTAACAGCCTCTAATCCCTGCCCTCCATAAGCAGTTTCAAAATGGCCAACAAATCTTCCCTCTGCCTCTAATTGAAAAAGTGATGTCAGCAGTAATCTGCTGCCTCAGTTTATCCCCATATATTTGGACAGTTTGGGCTAATGCATTGTTTCATAAACATATGTTTTAATGCAGGCCTGGGTGCACACACACAAAGAGAAAGCTCTGAAGGCACTGTACTAGTTATGGAGACTAATGCCTTAAATATTACTTTTAATACTAATGTCAGATTATTAAAAACATAATCCATCCTCCTGATTGGACCTAATGTAAGCAGGAGGATAAGAGGGCTTCTATCCATGCATTAACACATTTCATGGAGTGTAAAGCCACTTTCTTCCTCTTAAAACATAAGGCCAGGAACTAATAGAATCTGTACTTCAAGTGGGTTTTTAAAACATATTACATGGAAAGTTTAGTGAAAGTTAATCTGTTGATAAGTGTCGGCTGGAGCTGTGTGGGTAAACAAGAAGTAAATGTAATTCACATGCAATTTCCCCCCTGTTAAAAACCTATCTGTGCACTTTAAAACATTTATGTTTAAATAGAACAGAGACCAGCACTAAGAAGCACTCAGCCCAAAGCAGCTTTATGTAAATGTGTCGTAAGGGACTAAAATAAAGTAAGCTACCCAAATCTCCCAAAGATAAAGGGAGAAGGGCTCTGACCCTATGTGAGTTCTCCCCCCCATCCCATCCACATGCTGTTCCTGGGCTTCATTCCCATTCCCTCTTGCACATCTCTCCATGGCAGCATTCCTCCTTTCCTTCTGGGCTTCCCTACACATCCGCTTCATGAGAGGCCAGCTCCAGGGCTCTAGGATGGTTTGGCAGTGGTTAGGGAGTGTTCTTGGCACCCTTGTCCTCACTGGTAGGTCTGTCACCTCTGCATCGTGCTCAGCCTCTGCCAATGACCTCCTTGCCAACAGCAGGACCTCCTCAGCTACACATTCCCACTGTGGTAACCCCGACTGTTTCCAAAGCTAGCTCCCTTTACTCATTTCCTTTGCCCAGACTCTTCAGAGCATTTTGGAAAACTCAAACTGGGTGCTGAAGCAAAGACAATATCCACAAAGGGTTGATTTTTGCACAGGACCTGCAAATTTGGCAAAATTTTAAATTTTAATATTTTAAAGCAGCCTCGGCTCTCCCACATTGGTAGAAACCAGGCAGCTGACCCTACTGCAACTCCTTTAATTGCTTATCTGTGGGTTTGGAGAAGCTGGCAGGATATTCAGAAAGCAGGCTTTGGAGCACAGAGCTGGTGTGATCTTTGTGGTCCCTTCCAACCCCGACTGATTGTGTGATTCATTTCCCACCTTATTTCCATACAGCCAACACTTATCTGTATGGAAATGAGTTGCTGATGCTGCTTTCAACCCAGCAGCCTTGGGTTGCTACAAGTTTTTTGGCCAGTTAGTCTAGTACCACCAAAACTAGGCAGCAGGATCTTTCACTCAAGAGGTCCAGTGCCCAGAAAACAACTTCTTGCCTTTGGATGCCCTCGGGACATGACTCTTAACCCTGTCAAACTACATGCACTGGTTTATGAGCAATGTCACTAAAGAAGGAGGAAAAAAAAAAGTCAAAGCCAGCATGCTGGGTGGTGAGTCCAAGCCATGGTGTGGCTGTGTTACTTTAGTAAAACAGTAATACAGTGCTTTGAAACCAATGGAAATTGTGAGTCTGCTGATGGCACCACGGAGGAGGGAGCTGCCATCTAAATGCCTTCTGTGGCTTGTGTCCTTAACAGAAGCTAAGCACGCCTCGAGGGATCAAAGATCCCTTCAAATGGGAATTCCTTGGCCATCTATAAGGCTATGATTTTGTCATGGCAGCCACAGCAGCCATAAATTTGAATTAACTCCATGAAATCTTACAAATGGATGGAGAAATACCTCTCATTTAGAGGGTTCTTTTGTTCGTTTCCCAAAGATGGTGTCATGCCATGATCTGATGGCAATTCCTATCAGAGGAGGTATCACTCAGCAGGGAATTAGCTCTTATAGCTGTGCCTGTGTCCAAGACTTGCAGCCAGATGGGAAGGCAAAAGGAATCACGGAATCGGAATGGGGGAACACAACAAGGTCAGAATGAGCTGTGGGAAATTGGAACAGGAGCTTCATGGGTGCAATTTCCAATTAAATACTTGAAACCTTCTTGAACCTTGAATGGCAGTGAAGCAATGGCATTCCTGCACTGCCTGTTGCTCTTCAGTGAATTGGTTGGTACCCATCAGCAGTGCTCTGGTGAGATGCTGATGGGTATGAACTCAGAGATGGCAGCTCCAGTTCAGGCTCACACCTCCACCAGTTTCTCTGCAGACTCAATTAGCACTTCCTCACTCTGTTAAGGAAAGATGCAGCTGTGTATGCGGCTCAGGCAGGTGTTCACGACAGATATTTAAAAACACCTCTAAGCCAAGTGTCTCATTTGGTATAATTCCAGAGACTTTTCCTCCTCATCTCCCCCTTAACATAAGCTAAAATTTACTGCTCTGAACCTGTAGTTGCATCATCTTCTGGAAACATTTAAGTGTCTCTTAAGTGTAAGCAAGCAGCTGTGGGGTTTATTTTCAGTTTGCCTGTCTTTTGGGATTCCCAGCACTAGAAACAACATCACAACCTCTAAGTCCCCCTAATCCTTCAGTAAGATCTCCCCTGTTCCCACACAGCCCAAATGAAGTGAAATTTCCCTTAGGAAAACAGGATAAAGGCAGACAAAAGCTTTGTGTCTTATATTTGTTTCAGCAAGAGCTTCATAGCAAAGAAATGAAGTGGGGACATGGTGGGACTTGTCATCCTCATAATAGAGCATCTCAGGCAGAGTAGGGCTAGGCTGGTGGTGAGATCATAGAATTATAGCATCTTTTGGTTGAAAGAGAATTTTAGAGGTCATCTAGTTCAAATTCCCCAAGTGAGAAGGGACATCTTCAACTAGAGCTGGTTGCTCAGAGCCCCAAACAACCTAACTGGGAATGTTTCCAAGGATGGGGCATTTACTACCTCTCTGAGCAACCTGGGCCAGTGTTTCACCACCCTTCTTGTAAAAGATGTCTTCCTTCTACCTAGTCTGATTCTTTTTTCATTTAAATCCACCCTGCCTTGTCCTGTCACAACAGGCCCTGCTGAATAGACTGTGACCATCTTTCTCATAGTCCTTTAAGTACTAAAAGGGTGTAATAAGGTCTTTCTAGAGGGAGATGCCCTGGTGGAATGTATTGATCATTTGAAGGGAAAGTAAGGGGCTAAATTGAACCATGCCTGGTTCTTGGGTAGCCAAGGGCACAAGAGTGGGTGTGCAGAAGGGAGAACACAACACTTGACCCTTCTGGGAAGACCAGCAACAGCTTAGCTGTGTTTTTGAGCCCTTTAGTGCACACATTTGAATTTACATGCCATGGAGAGGAACTGGTTAAAATGTTCTCATTGCAGTGTAGGAAAGTGCATTGAAAGATCACCCTCTCACTCAAGGACCAGTTTTTCAATTCCTCATTTCCTTTGTGTTTAGCAGTTATGTGCTTGCCTCTGGTGTGGTTTGGCTTCCTGGCTATTGCATTGATTAGTATGTACAACCCTGTACAGGCTTGAGTACAGTATTTATCAGAGTAGCCTGATGGAAACCATGACTGATAAATGCATCACAGAATCACAGAACAGATTGAGTTGGAAAGGACCTTAAAGACCATCCAGTTCCAATCCCCCTGCCATGGGCAGGGACACCTTCCACTAGATCAGGTTGCTCAAAGCCTCATCAAGCCTCTTCTTAAACACTTCCAGGAATGAGGGGTCCCTAACTTCTCTGGTCAGCCTATTCCAGTGTTTCACCAGTCTAAGTGGTCCAACCCAAATCTACCCTGCTCTAGTTTAAAAACATTGACCCTTGTCCTATCAACACCTGCCCTTATAAAAAGCCTCTCTCCACCTTTCCTTTCAAGTACTGGAAGGCTGGTATAAGGTCTCCCCAGAGACTTTTCTTCTCCAGACTGAACAGCCCTGAATCCCTCAGCCTGTCTTCAGAGTCATCTTTGTGCCCTTCCTCTGTGTCCTTCAGAACCTACAGGAAGCCAAGGGGGTGGCACAGAACAAACTGCTCTACAAATGGCCAAGAGGAGGAAGGGAGGTGCTTCTGCTGAGGACAGGGTGACCCCATGCCCTGTGCAGTGAGCTGGGTGTAAGATAATACGTTGTTGTTTTAACCACCATATAAAAGGGGAGTCAGGAACTGTGTAAGACTTGCACTGACCCAGCAGGGCCTGTGTGCCCTTGTGCAGAAACAGATGTATGAACACCTTGTCCCATGGCATGTCATGACCAGGTTCTGTAAACAGGGTTGCTGGCTATGTCACTACCATCTTGCCAAAAGGTGAGACTTGCAGTGAGCTTTCTGCCCAATGCCTTCACCAGCCTGGAGGTCTCTGAGGTGTCACCATTGGGACCTACCACAAAGGCAGCTCTGTGGCTGCATTGTACCTCCCAGGAGTGTGACAGTCACCCAACTACTGCCAGTGCCCTCAGGGCAAATTCATCCTTTGCTTGTGGTCCTTCACCATGCTGTTCTCCTTCCATGACACCATGCCTGTTGTCCAACAGACACCTAGATCCTACTGGTTTTCATGACCCAACTCCCAAACTTATCTTTCCTCCTTGAAAGGCCTTCTCCGTCTACCCCTACCATGGTAGGAATGAAGAAGAGAAGCAAAGACATTTTGCATGAAAAGAGGCAATTTTGGAAGGTTGTCAAGTGAGGCAGAGGGTGGACGTTGCATTAAGGAGTCATCTGTGTGGCTACTGCACACACAGGTCATGCAACTCATTTACTCCCCACCTGGAGTACTGTGTGCAGTTCTGGAGCCCCCAGCACAGGAAGGACATGGAACTGTTGGAGCGGGTCCAGAGGAGGGTCACGAAGATGCTCAGAGGGCTGCAGCAGCTCTCCAATGAGGACAGGCTGAGAGAGTTGGAGCTCTGCAGCCTGGAGAAGAGGAGGCTTCCAGGAGACCTTATAGAAGTCTTCCAATATCTGAAGGGGGCTACAGGAAGGCTGGGGAGGGACTATTGACAAGGTCTTGCAATGACAGGACAAGGGGCAATGGGTTTAAACTGGCAGAGGGAGATTTAGACTGGATGTTAGGAGGAAGTTGTTTGCAGTGAGGGTGGTGAGACAATGGCACAGGTTGCCCAGGGAGGTTGTGGATGGTCCCTCCCTGGAGGTGTTCAAGGCCAGGTTGGGCAAGGCCATGAGCAACCTGTACTAGTGGGAGGTGTCCCTGCCTATGGCAGGGGGTTGGAACTGGATGATCCTTGAGGTCCCTTCCAACCTTACCATTCTATGATTCTATGAATTACACATGGCACAGGGAAAGAGGCAGCTCATTTGTCAAGCATTGGGAGCACCACAGTGGACAAGATGAGGAAAAGAAGCTAAAACCCACCTGAAAATACAGGCAGCTGAAGTTTAAAACATGAACAAATTTGGCAGTGTCTCCTGTTTAGCAGATCAGTGAGTATTGAAACAAAATGGGGCCAGAAGCTAATTATATGGAAATATTTCTATTTGCACATTTCACTGGAAGGCAAAGTGAGAGTATAACTAATATATCTCCACAACTGACAGGAATATTAAGTTTTCTGTCATTCTGCTACCACAGCTACCTTTCTCAGCATGCATTCTGTCCTAGTTCCTTATTAAGGTGAGAGCAGAATCAAACTCATTAATTGTCTGCATTTTAGATATGATAAAGAATTTAGTGGTTGGTGTTAATTAAACTACAAAACAACTCCTCTTGCTGCGGTGTGCATTCCAAGTTGGAGCAATTAATTCACTCACTTAAAATGATCAAGATTTAATTACCATCACTCTGTGCAATTACTCCATAATTAAAGTAATTTGGTTCATTCCACTCGCTGACAGTGTCATTGAACAGCCATTCATGGCACCAAAAGAAGTGATAATTAACTTAAAGAACAGCTCAAGGCAGTTTTACACAGACTTTTAGTTACTTCTGAATGTACCTATATGGGAGAAAGAAGCTTGTCACAGAATACAGGTTCTTTCCTTGTAAAGGGATTCCTTTTAAAAAGAACAACAAATTATTTTAAGCCAGAACAGAGTAGCAAACCAAATTTGGGATAAGGCTCTGTGGTTGTCATCAGACAACATTCCATTTCCTACAGGCAAGCACGATAAAGACAATCTCTGTCTTTTCCTAGAGACTCCTCATTAGGAAAGAAAATCCTCAATAAAAAGCTTCCTCCACCCAGATAAAGCTTCCAGATCTTAGATCTTACCAAGTATCTCATAACACAGCATTTCCCAGGTTGTTGGGACCAGGGGAAGGCAGAGGAGTCCCAGAGAGTTAAGTTCTTAATTCCCAGTTTGTTGACAGTAGCTTGAAAGCTTGACATAAAGGTACTCCAGAGACTGAGACAAGTGAAGACAAGTTGAAAAACCACCATGGAACTCAGAAGCTAATATGATGTTTCAAGAGTGGTGGAATCTGTCTCAAGAGCTTTTTTTTTTCTTTTTAACTTGAAGGGCTGGAGACACTACAAATAAAACCTGATGGCTTAACACTCGAGGGAGTATCTCCATGAGACCTGACCAACTGCTGTTACCATCCATTAGCCCACCTGCTTCCCACTTCACTGTGTGCAGCTTCTTCACCTTCCTTGGCATGTCAATAGTTACAACACCTACAAGCACAGCCTGTTGGGGTGCTTCACAAGACCTGCTTGGTCCTGTCACAGGAACATTGCATGAGCAACATGAGCCAGCAGTGTGCCCAGGTGGCCAAGAAGGCCAATGGCATCCTGGTCTGTATTAGGAATAATGTGAACAGCAGGACCAGGGAAGTCCTTCTGCCCCTGCACTCAGCACTGGTCAGACCACACTTTGAGTACTGTGTCCAGTTCTGGGCCTTTCAATTTAAGAAAGATGTTGAGGTGCTTAAATATGTCCAGAGAAGAGCACCAAGGCTGGAGCACAGCCCTACAAGGAGCAGCTGAGGGAGCTGGGGGTGTGCAGCCTGGAGAAGAGGAGGCTCAGGGCAGACCTCATTGATCTCTACATCTGCCTGAAAGAAGGTTGTAGCCAGGTGGGGTTGGTGTCTTCTGCCAGGCACCCAATGACAGAACAAGAGGACACAGTCTCAAGCTGCACCAGGGCAGGTTTAGACTGGATATTAGGAAGTTCTTCACATCAAGAGTGATTGGCATTGGAAATGGGCTGCCCGGGGAGGTGGTGGAGTCACCATCCCTGGAGGTGTTTAAGAGGCTGAATGGGGCACTTGGGGCCATGGTTTAGTTAATTAGAAGGGTTAGGTCATAAATTGGACTCAATGATCTTAGAGGTCTTTTCCAACCCAGTTAATTCTGTGATTCTATATCAGTTAGTTAACATATTTTCATTGGGAACTACACTAAATACCTGCTTTATTTTATGTAACTTAGGACACATGCAAGGCTAGAGCACTGAGGAGTATTTTTGTACATACCAATGTCATGTTTAAAACAATGTGGATTTATCTGGTCTTGGAGTCCATGACACATCTACCCAGAATTCAGTGTTGTGCTTATTTTATTCTAGAAAACTATTTTTCTGGTAGAATTATTCCTCAAGAATTGGAAGTGAATATTGGTGCCAGTTTTCAGAGAGAGTGTTTGTACTCACGAGCACAAAGCTGATACCAGAACCTCAGTCCAGAGCTACCTTCTAAGAGGCTGCACTTACTGGATCAGTTTCATCTTCCCCAGCAAACTTGTAAAATGCCCTTGCCAAGCTGTCTGAGGATGGGCAGACACACCCATCTGTCCTTACTTTTGAGGGTTGTTGAGGCTGGAGTCACAAAAAAAGACTGTCAACAGATTGTTCACCCATTTCAAAGTTAAGCCTATGCAGAGGAATTAAAAACGTGACCTGTCACAACCATTTAGACATGAGGTGTGCAGTACTTCTGCTGAATGTTTTTTCCCCACCTCAAAGAGTGATGTTAATCCAGAGAATCATCTCAGACAAGTGGAAGAGGTACAGTAGCTGTCCAGGGAGCTGTTCCTAAGTATCAAATCACTTTTACCTTTGCCAGGCTCTCTCTTGTCTCCACCCAGGCAGACATACAGGATAGATGTTGCTTACTTTGAGATATGTGAGGATTAATGGCCTGGATTTTTTGTTAAAAGCACAGATTTCCTCCTCTGGAAAGAAACATGTCTGGAGGGCATCTCCTACTGTCCTGAGTGGAGCTTAAGGTAGCCGGAACGTGTCATAGAATGACAGAAAAATTCTTGTTGGCAAAGACCATTTAGGTCATTAGGTCCAACCAGTATCTAACTCTGCCAAGTCTGGAACTAAACCATGTCACTCAGCACCACATCTCTGTATCTTTCCAATACCTCCAGGGATAGGGATTCAACTACTTTACTGGGGATCCTGTTCCAGTGTTTGAAAATCCTTTCAGTGAAGAAGCTTCTTCTAATATCAAATCTAAACCTCCCCTGGTGCAACTTGAGGCCTTTTCCTCTTATCCTGTCACTTGTTATTAGGGAGAAAAGACTGACACCTACCTTGTTACAGCCTCTTTTCAGGTAGTAGAGAGCACGTCCTTGAAGAGCCAATCTTTCCTCACCGGCATCATGGGGAAACCAGGCCATGTTGAGCTGACCAAGATGAATTCATCACACACTTCAGTAGGAACATCTGTCCATGCTTGGCCTCATTCTTGGTTTTCTCATACACGCATCTCATGGGTGCTCTTCACTGGGGACAGAGACAGATGTTGAAGTGAATGGTGGTGGTGGCCCTGTGAGATGCATGTTCTTCTCTTGTAGTCTACCACATCCTCCTGGAGCACACTTTCCCACAAAGGGGACCTCAAGTGTGTGCATAACTTACTCCAAGAATACATAGGGAGCAGCATCAGGTTTGAAGATCTTTCTCATCAGAAGGGAGTTGGACTTACACAGACCAGGAAAGAAAAAAAAACAACAAACAAAACCACATCAGGGATCTACAATTGCATCTAAACAGACCAGGAGAAAACCCAACCATCAGGGTCTACGACTGCATCCAAGTTCAGGAAAACATCAGGTGTCTTTGATCTGCTAGACAATGTCACCCCAAACACAGATTTTCAGAGTGTCAGGGGCTGGAAGGGACCTTGAAAGCTCATCCAGTCCAACCCACCTGCAGAGCAAGATCTCCTATACCAGATCACGCAGGAATGCATCCAGGCAGGTCTGGAATATCTCCAGAGGGGGAGACTACACAATCCCCCTGGGAAGCCTGTTCCAGTGTACACACTGGAACACACCATATAACTGATGGTCAAGCAGCCTGGAGAAATGAAGTTTTGTAATTCCCAGGGTTGACTGATTATGATCGGAACAGTGGGTGGAAAACAAAGTGGTTCAAGCAGAAGGTGAGCAGCTAGTAAACGGGATTATGGTCGCTGACTCCATGTGGCAGCAGATCCTACAAGGCCTTGCAACCCACTTGGAGGTGGTAAGAGTCCCACAGCTCCCTTACATGGTGCTTTTCTATCAGCCATTTAATGCAATTCTCAGCAATGTGAAACAGCTGAGCAGTCCCATGAATTACTCCTACACCTGCAGCATCCATAAAGCAGAGCCTTTTGGTTGGGCTCCCAAATGCTTGTTAGCCTTCAGTGACTCAGCAGTGGCTAAGTTAATGTCAGTTCTTCCCAGGGGAAAGCCTTCAATATTTCATTTTTACTTAAAAAAAAAAAAAAAAAGAAAAGAAAAGAAAAAACAGAAAAGAAAAGAGAAAGGGAAAAAAAAAAAGACAAACAAAACCAAACCAAGCGTTATTTTTAAGCTCCTAAAAGAGCATTACAAAAGAATGAGGAAGAAGAGGGGAAAAAAAGAGACTGTGTAAAGATTGCTTACTGGAGTCCTTTTACAATAGGCAGCTGCACAACAGAAATAGGTGGACATTAATTCATGCTAACCTTGCACACCTAAATACCATTAATTCATCAAAACTAATAACATTAATTCCTTCAAAAATTAGATTAAAGACAGGCACCCCTTGCAGTCATAATCTGTGGCTGATGACACTGAAATGAAACCTCCAGTATACAAAGCTACCAGCAGAGCTTGCAGAATCTCACAAATTGCAGCTGGCAATACATAAATCCTCTAGACAATGTACATTATTTTCCAGGGAGTAGGTACTTCAATGCCAATCGCCAGGCAAAAAGGAAAGCAAAGCTGTCTGACTTCTCTCCCAACACAGGAGATGCTGGCAGAGAAGCATGATGCTGCTTGCACGAATACTTCCCTACATCTGTCAGGCTGGAGCAGGATTTAGGGCACACATCCTGCAACCACATTTGTTTTAAATCTGTAAACCTAAACAGAAGAAAAAAAACACAAAACAACAACTTAACTGATAGCTGGTGGTGCCCTGATCTGGCAGTGGGCACCTACCTAACCTTGCTAGTGGATGTTTGAAGAGCTGGAAGTGAACCATAGAGGCATAGACTGGTGTGGGTTGGAAGAGACCTTTAAAGGTCATCCAGTCCAACCCTGTGGCAGTCAGTACAGACATCTTCAACTTGACCAGGTTGCTCAGAGACCCAACCCACCTGAGCCCGAATGTTTCCAGGGATGGGGAGCCTGGGCCATTGTTTCACCACCTTTGTTGGCTGCTCCCTCCCTGGAGGTGTTCAAGGCCAGGTTGGATGAGGCCTTGAGTGACCTGTACTAGTGGGAGGTGTCTCTGACTATGGCAGGGGGTTGGAACTGGATGATCCTTGAGGTCCCTTCCAACCTTACCATTCTATGATTCTATGATTGTTCAAATGTCTCTAGCAGGACCTACTGATTCCTCTGATAGGTTCTGAGATGGTCTTACAGTGAATAAGGGCTCAATCCTACACTGCTTTCTCCCCATGTCTGCTCTCAAAAGCAGCTGTAGGTCAGCCGAAAGCTTTCCTTTTGGCTGCAGGGGGTTTGGGCCATTGGCCTGGTGGTGGATTGTGAAGTGGCACACTCTGAGGGTAGGCTTGGGCAGTGGTGGATGTGAAATATTAGATAAAGTTAGTGCAGCATCTCTGTCTCAAAGTAAATGGGCACCTGAGACTTTAGCTTCTCTACTCAGGATCAGAGCTAACACTGCTTTTTGCACCTTTATGCTCACTTTCTATGTCTTGTCCTCTGCCTCATCCAGTCCCTAGAGACATGGAAGAATGAGTGTGCTCAAAAGGAAGCTGCCATGTCCTGTCTGTCCCTTTCCTCCTCCTTTGCTGCCTCCTTGGTGGAGACTTCCCTTTGTGCTTATCAAGGGGAGTGCTGACCATGGCTTAATGTGGGCTTTGGTAATGGGAGAGCCCTTCACCTGCTCCTGGAACATCCTTTTGCTACTTATACCACTCATATTGCAAGTGCAGCTCTGATCCCAGTGCCTGGTTGAGCATCACGAGGGCCTTCTTTAGCTTGGGTTGCTGATGTGACCCTGCCATGGAGGTCTGTCACATACCCTTTCTATTCTTCCTGTTGTACCTACCACATTTTTCTTTTCTTCTAGGTTTGGGCAGAGGGTTTCACCTGTATCTAGCATGATGGTCTAACTAGACCACAACCTTTAGGGATATGTTTTAGTGAGAGTGGCTTATCAATAGTAGTGGGATTATGAGCTCTAGGTGAGCAGTTGGACTTTATGATCTCAAAGGTCTTTTTCCACCTTGAGAGGTCTATGATTCTATTATTTGCCAGTGACAGCAATGAGGGCAGGTGCCCAGAGGGAAACTCTCAACAGTCAGCATGTGTCATGTCCTGGACATGTGTTGGTGTTGGACCCACAACCATGTGCTACCTACAAGTGCATCTGCTCTGGTTTAGGACTTATCACTGACTCCATTTGGGAATACAGAGTTGTGGACAAGCCTGACAAGATGTTCACAAACTTGCAAATTAACAGATTTTGATATATTGTGCTCAAAGGTCTCACATCTACAGATCATGGCCAGGCTGGGAGCAAGACCACCTGCTGCTGCTGCTGGCCACAGAGATCCAGAGATGTTTGATGTTTGCAGGAGGCACAAGGACCCCCAACACAAGAGTGATGTAGATCTGCTAGGATGGGTCCAGAAAATGGCCAAAAAATATGATCAGAGGGCTGGAGCACATCTCTTACGAGGACAGGCTGAAAAAATGGAGCTGTTGAGCCTGGAGAAGAGAAGACTTTGGGGAGACCTTATAGCTACATTTCAGTATCTGAAGGGGCTCTACTGGAAGGCTGGGGAAGAACTATTTAGAAAGGCTTGGAGCAATAGGACAAGGGACAGTGGTTTGAAACTGGAGCAGGGTAGATTTAGGCTGGACATAAGGAGGAAGTTCCTTACAATGAGAGTGATAAAACACTGAACAGGATGCCCAGGCATGTAGTTGAGGCCCAGTCTCTGTAGGCATTCAAGATCAGACTTGATGGGGCCCTGGGCAGCCTGACTGAGTTAGAGGTGTCCCTGCTGGCTGCAGGGAGGTTGGACAAGATGCCCTTCGAGGATCCCTTCTAACTCCATGCAATCTGTGAATCTGTGACTTCTGCCTGCACCACTGGCTTGCCCAGCAGCACTGCCCAGGGCTTGTGAAGGACAGTGGCTGGTACTGCCGACCCTTCAAAACAGCCACACTACATCCCAAACACCGGAGGTATTATTTCAGATTAAGCCCAGATTAAGCTCATTTAATTTTAACTCAGATTAAGCCCCTATTTAAAACCTGGCCCTGTTTCCAATGGATCTGGGCTAACCTCCCCCCCTCTACTGAAAAGGCTGTAAACCAGCATGGCTTGGATGCTGGGTACTACACACACACACACACACACCCCCTCCTAACACAGACAAGTTAAAACATCGAGTTGCTAAAATAAGGCTTGGCTTGTGAAGAATTAATTTAAGAGTAGAGCCACACATAGCTTTTGGGAGGGGGAGGTTTAATGCTTGGTGGTTTCAGGAGGGACCCAGCGCCTGCTGCAGTCCATGGGGGCTCCGGGCAGACGTGAGCGCTAAGGAGCTGCGCGGGTTTAATCTCTAAATAACGATGGAAGCGCAAGCGCCTGCATTACTCCAAATGAATGGATCACCCACGCGTCCTACGCTGCCTGCATATTTAATTACACACAGAGCTTTTCTCCCGCCCTGCTTTTTTCAGAGCCACTCCACCATCCATCAGTGTCTTTTAAAGAATAACCGATTTCAATGAAACTTAGGGAAGGAAGAGTTTTGGGACCCCGTTCAGGCCAGCTGGGAAACAGCAGTGGGGAGAACGTAGCTGCAATGGGTGTTTCTGTGTAAGAAAGGAACTCTTCTATGAGGACAGGCTGAGAGAGTTGGGGCTCTGCAGCCTGGAGAAGAGAAGGCTTCCAGGAGACCTCATAGTAGCCTTCCAGTATCTGAAGGGGGCTTACAGGAAGGCTCGGGAGGGACTATTGACAAGGTCTTGTAATGACAAGACAAGGGGCAATGGGTTTAAACTGGCAGAGGAGAGATTTAGACTGGANGCCCTCCTCCAGTAAATTCACTACAGCTCAGAATTTGGAAAGTCAGAAAAAATCAAATTGTATTTCTTTTACAGTTTAAACTAAATCTAACAGTATAAGGAGAATAAACTACTACAGAATATAAAAGCCTTAAAGAAGATGGGGACAGGGTCAAGCGGCAGCGAAGCAGTAAAGCAGCAGCCATAACAGTGGCAGGGGGAGATAGCAGCAGGCATATCAGAAGCAGCAAAGGGGGAGATACAAGCTGTGCTGCCAGACATAAAGCTTTTGATGCTCCACTGAAATTATATTAACTTATCCGTAGTTGCCATTTTATGGCCTGTACCTGGAATGTTCACCTCTCCACTCAGAGACTTCAATACTCTTCTGCTTCTAAGTTTCTTCTATGTTCCATATAGTTCAAATGGCCACAGTAGCCAATCTTACTCATTTTTTATTCCTATTGCTGTTACCAGGACAGCCAAAAGATCCAAGTGTGGACCAGACCTGGTTGTGAGAGGTGATACAAAATCCCCCATGAGAAGAAAAAAAAATCTCCATTTCTGACATGTAGCAATCATATGTAGCAAGGAGTAGCCCAGCTCAAGAAGGACAGAGAACTACTGGAGATAGTCCAATGCAGAGCCACTAAGATGACTGGAATTGTGTCCTGGGCTGCATCAA
>VWYK01048583.1:0-31786 GCA_013399775.1 Semnornis frantzii
TAGCAAAATACAAACATTAAACTGTTCGAAGTGGAAAGAGGTTCTTGCATTTGGTTATACTGCTTGCCCACTCAAGGGACTAGAGAGGCTTCTTTCTGCTTAAGGAAGAAGGTACATTCAATTTAGTTACAGAGAGGCTTTGAATATTCACTCACAAAATAGTATCTCTGGATTCTCAGGGCTAAATTACAGTTTTCAGACAGTACACAAACACTTGAAGGGACTTCTGTTGGTGTCTTGTTAGCCATTGAAGGCTTCTGGAACTTCCCAGGCTCTGACACTGACAGAGTGCTGGGGGAGAGGCAGATGATCTACGACCTGATCCTGGTTCCTGTTGGATGATTCTGTGTCCTTTCCCAGGGCTCCCAATCTCAGCAGAGGACTTGCAGATGTCCAGACTTGGTACAATGTCTTGTGAATGTGCAGACAGGCACAGTGTCACGATGGTGGCTAATTCTTGCTTATCCTGTAAGAGCACTTAATGCTTATTCCTGGTAAACTGAAGCATAACAGTTTCCAGGTGTACAAGCTCAAAGCACCAGGACTTGTTATTATGCAGCAGGCAGAGCATGGCAGGGTGCAAGGGCAAAAGCATGACTGCAGCAGCAGAGCATGTTGTATGTACCTGCTCATCTCTTTTATCAGTTCAGCCCAAGACTAATGGCTCTTTGGCCACAGAGTTCACTCAGTCAGAATGGCAGTTTGCCAAACTTGACCATATTAGGTAAAGTCAGGGCTTGCTTCACCCATGCTAGGGGATACACAAACAAGTGTATAAGCCCGTGTGGGTGTCCTGTTTAGCATTAGGAAGAGACACAATGGCACCGAGCGTTCGTCTTCCTTTCCTGCCCTTGCTTCCGCCATCAGCAGAAGAGAGGGAGAACAGGGAATATGTCTGGACAAGCCAGGACATGTTTTAGGCCTATTGGCCTTCCACAACGATTGTATTTTGGGGGTAAGAGTTAAAACTCTAAGCACAAAATGTTTTAACTCTCAAGCAATTGACAAATAGCAGAAAGTGCTGTGAAGTCCAGATTCTGCATAATCTTCAACAGTTTAACCTCGGTTTTGCCTGACCTTTCTAGCATAGCAGTGGATGAAGCAGGAGTACTAACCCTTTGAAATCCTAATCACTGTGAAATAAACTAACATTCTTCAGAATTGATTTTTTTTTACTCAGTGTTTTTCAATTTGATGTGGAAATAACAAAAATGCCTCTTCAGAATGTCTTCAGAGATATCACAGTGGATGCACTTCGGAGACAAAGGTGGGAGCAACAGGTCTTACCCTGTATTGCAACTGAGCAAAATGGGGCCATAAGCTGTGGATGCCTTTTGTGTAAAAGGAAATATGAATCATTAAAATACAACCAACCCTTGAACAACAGTGGTGATATTAAAAAAAAAAAAAATAAAGACTGTTGCTTTGGTTTGTTTTCTTTGTTTGGTTTGTTTTGTAATCATGGGTTTTACTTTAAATGATCCTGTCTTTTAGGGTTTTTTTTGTACTATATTATATGCAAACTGCACCTAAGAATTCAGCAATAATTCTTCATATACATTAAATTTTTTAACAGCTGTTTCTCTTTTTTCCTCTCCTTGTTTTCCTCCTGTGCAATACTTTTGTTAAATTTATATATATAGTAGAAAAGCTGCAGTTCTGAAATATCTAATTTGCTATTCATTTGCTTTATTACAAGCATAATATGACACTGTTTCACAACAGGATTTCCTCCCTTCTGTGTCACATAGATGGTCCTCTGATTGAAAATGCTGAAAAAAGAGACATGCAGTTCATATTTAGTAAATTAAAATGTAAACATAGTTATTTCATTGGTAATGGCTTTATTGTTATATCTGAAATGTAACACTTCAGTGCAAGTTTAATTTACTCACTGACATAAAGCCTGCTTGAGAAGGAACCATGTTCAGAGGAATATTTGTATTCCAAACAGTAACCTGCAATTAGTCTACTAGGTTAAAAATATTTTATTAAGTTAAACTACATAGTAGGTAAAGTTGTGCCATGAAATATTTTGTTCAAAGGCAGTTGGAAGCCAGGTGAATGATTAATTAATTATATAAAACATAATGTTTTGATTTAATGGATTCTGTTGCATTTAAGTTCTGACACTGATAGTGTTAAGCCATCTCAGATAGATGTCTGTTTTAACAATAGTGTTATCTTAACAGTTTGACTATATTTAATGCAATATGATTTAATTTTAGTCTACTGTAACATATTTAATGTACTATTTTTTCAACAGCTGTACAAGCTTCAAATAGTAGTATCCAGACACACTGAAAACTGTCCTGACTTTGAGCATTGAGAGTAGAATGTGCCTTTATTGACTCTTCTGGTCTTGTTGCACACTATTTGGACAGGAGACTTGGAGAAGAGTCTCTAGATGATGTCTGATTTTTAGCTTTGCACAGATTTTGAAATTCAAATGAAACTCTTATTTAAAATATTAAAGTATTGATTTTAGTACACATTAATGAAGCAGTTAGGTTTGCTGTTAGCTGCTCAGCTTCTGTTTTCTTTTATGCAGTCTTTTCTTGAGTTAGAATCAAAGAATCATAGAATGGTAAGGTTGGAAGAGACCTCAAGGATCATTCAGTTCCAACCCCCTGCCATAGGCAGGGACACTTCCCACTAGAACAGGTCACTCAAGGCCTCCTCCAACCTGGCCTTGAACACCTCCAGGGAGGGAGCAGCCACAGCCTCCCTGGGCAACCTGTGCCAGTGTCTCACCACCCTCACTGGAAAGAACTTCTCCTGACATCCAGTCTAAATCTTCCCTCTGCCAGTTTAAACCCATTGCCCCTAGTCCTGTCATTGCAAGACCTTGTCAATAGTCACTCCCCAGCCTTCAGATACTGGAAGGCTGCTCTAAGGTCTCCTGGAAGCCTTCTCTTCTCCAGGCTGCAGAGCCCCAGCTCTCTCAGCCTGTCCTCATAGCAGTGCTGCTGCAGCTCTCTGAGCATTTTTGTGGCCCTCCTCTGGACCTGCTCCAACAGTTCCATGTCCTTCCTGTGCTGGGGGGCTCCAGAACTGTACACAGGACTCCAGGTGGGGTCTGATGAGAGCAGAGTAAAGGGGCAGAATCCCCTCACTTGCCCTGCTGGCCACGCTGCTCTTGCTGCAGCCCAGGACTCGGTTGCTGTCTGGGCTGCATGCACACATTGCAGGCTCATGTTGAGCTTTTCATCTTTGTCATTGTTTTACCTTATAAAAAACACGTTGAGGTTTCCCACAACTGTAGAACTGGCTTAGTCATAAATGAGCCAAGTGATGTAGCTGTTGCTTAAGATAGGATGTTACTTATACCTGCTGAAGATGCAGTGTGGTGTTCGGAGTAGCCTGAACTGAGCTACTGCCTGAGGAATTTAAATACTGCCGTTGGCAGTGGTAAAAACTGTAAAGATATTTTGGAAAAGGATGTAGGAAGTGTTTTGTTGAAAGCAGGTAAGATCTGGGCTTTATTTAAGAAAATAATGAAAATGTTTTTAACAGATAAGGTATGGGTAGGAAATGCAAGATTTGTTTCACTTTGCAGAACATTTTTCTGTGTCTTAAATGCATCATTTCTCCTGGAGCAGTTTCCTTAATTAAGAGCCCTGCTGTTGGTAGGATTTGATTTTCTTTTTGTCAAACCGACCTAGTAAATGATTTTATGTTGCACTTTTTTCCTCATTTTGTGCTTTCAAGTAACATTAAACAACACCAAGTTCTTTCCTTTCTAAAATGTTGGGTTTTTGTTTTTTTTTTTTTGCTGTTTATGTTTGGTGTCTTTCTGAGATGTCAATGAAACCTAAATGTGGCTGAGTAACTGGGGAGGTTGCCACGCAGGTTAAGAAGAAACAGATGTTCCTCTAAATCTGTTAACACCATTACTTACAATCAGTTACCAACTGAAACCAGGCTGGCATTGTATTTCTAACAGCCTTCTGCAGAATAACTCTTTTGTAAGTAGGAAGTCTTTGGAGCTTGCTTTCCCAAGCATCATGGAAGGTTTTTTTTTTGTTTTAAATAAATAAATAAAATTAACATAAAGTCTGACTCTTCAAGTAAGGAAGGGCTGTTTTCCAAAATCTATGAAGCACACACCTTTTACAAAGGAAGAAAAAGAGCTTCTCTGTAAAAAAAGCAAGCTGCCAAAAATGAGTATCTTCACTGTGGCTGCATCTTGCCTACTCATAAAGCAAACTACTTCTCAACTAGCAATAAGCAGTATGGCTGCTAAGGCACAGAAAGTCTGCGCTGACCTAACCACCCAATTTATTTCTTGGCTTTCTTGCAAAGGGTTAGTTGCAATCCTGGTTCAGGAGAAAGGGCTCCCTTCCTTATGGAAAAGACTGAAGGCCTACTCAGTTAATCAGCAGTCTGTATTGACCTCAGTGGGTTTGTGCTTCTATTATCTAACCTCATCAGCCTACTTTGAAGTACAATTAAGTGTTAGCATGAGTTTCAATAACAGTCAAGCCCTACCTACGTTCACTGCAGGGAGAACAAAAAGCTCAGATCAGCAGTGTTCATTTTTGTGGCCTTCACTTATTTCAACTGAGCAGCAGGATAGCATGATAGCAGTTAAGAGTTACCCTTGATCAGTGCCCTTCTAATTCAGAGCTTCACATACATGAGGGAAAACCTGGTATAAATGCTGCTTTTCTAGTTTTTAATAGAAATTAAATTACTGCCTGTAGATATTAGTGGGGAATTAGTATCTGAACATGATCATAGAATCATAGAATGGTAAGTTTGGAAAGGACCTCAAAGATCATCTAGTTCCACCCCTCCAACCCCCTGCCATAGGCAGGGACACCTCCCACTAGTACAGGTCACTCAAGGCCTCATCCAAACTGATTTTGAACAGCTCCAGGGAGGGAGCAGCCACAACCTCCCTGGGCAACCTGTGCCAGTGCCTCACCACCCTCACTGGAAAGAACTTCTTCCTAACATCCACTCTAAATCTTCCCTCTTCCAGTTCAAACCCATTGCCCCTTGTCCTGGCATTGCAAGACCTTGTCAATAGTCCCTCCCCAGCCTTCCTGTAGCCCCCTTCAGATACTGGAAGGCTTCTATAAGATCCCCTCGAAGCCTTCTCTTCTCCAGGCTGCAGAGCCCAAACTCTCTCAGCCTGTCCTCATAGCGGAGCTGCTGCAGCCCTCTGAGCATCTGTGAATATACTTTAAATCCAAATTTTGCAAAACAAATGACAGTTATCAATGGTTATATTCCAATGACCTGTGAAATGATTACTAAACATAGTTTATTTAGGTTTTTACATGTCATTGTGTAACCTTAATAGGGAAGTACAAAATACATAATAGGGAAAGTCCTGTCTAAGCTTCAAAAATCTACCTGACATTCACTGGTTGATTAAAACTGACCTTTGTAAGTGATACAGAAATGTGCTTAATACTACTAGAATAAATGACATAGCAGTTGGGAAACCTAAAGTTTGGGGGTTATTTTGCAGAGTTTGCAAAATATTCCAGTATCTGAGTCACTAAGTTTGTGTTTTCATGCACGCTCAGTGGTTTTGTCAGACATTTACGAAAAGCTTGGCAGATAATAACTGTTTGGTGGCTCTGACTTCTGTGCACTCTGTAGTTGCTTCTGAGGTGCATTACAGAAGTAAAAGAATGTGTTTGATGTGTTCTGAAGCTAAGGAAAGAGTTTGTTTTGTATCCTGAGCTGTACTTTAAAATCCTTTGAAATGTAAATTGATGTCGATAAAGCTTAATTTATTGTTTAAAAGTGTAGACACCTCTGAAATTTATATTTTTATTATTTTTATAGGAATAAAGTGTTGATTGATGTTTTCAGTACAGATTTATTGGATTTTGGAACTGTTTTAAACAAAAAATACTACAGCCACCATTTTATGTTTATTTGTTGTATGACTAATGGTGAAATAAAGCAAGTTTTGGCTATATGGTTTTACTGTGGCTTTTTTCCATAAGAGAATTAGAAGTTACTGACCTTTTAAAAAAAAAAATCACATATGGCTGCAGCTTAATTTTTATCTAAGCAAACATGTGTGGAAAGTGCCTGTTCCACATAGGCACAGTGTATATAATTCTATCATAAATAGCTTACTGAAGAAGCAGCCAAGTAAGCCACAGATACTTGGGAATATTTTACTTGCAGCAATTTATGTAAAAGATAATTGTCTCAATGAATTAGACCAGTAAACCATCACAGGTTATGAGATACAAGGCCACATGAGCAACTGAGCATAGATTTTCTTTTTTGTTTTCATGTGTAAAATGTGCAGACTACCCTTCCTTTTGGGATCTCCTACACCCTCACAGTACTCCCAAAGGTGTCGGAGTATCTTCTCCACTCTGTTGATCCAGGTTGGTTGTCACATTTTTTGCACCAAACCAGAGCTTAGTGGTGCTGTTCTAGTTCTTAGTCGTGTTTAATTGTGTGCTTAAAATGCAAGTTTATAAGTCTCAAAATTGAGACTGGAGACTTGATCTAACACTGTCAGATGTATAGGGCATTGACTTCAAAAATAAGTTTGGTATTTGGTTAAGAGTAGTCTTTAATAAACACTTTCTGATGTTTATGAGACATAGCTTTGCCTACTGATTAGTCTTTTTAAGCTGGAGGCAAATACTCTGTCACGATGAAGCTAGGAGTTGGGTGAAATCTTGGTGAAAGAATGTACAAGACCAAGGCAAGCTATCTAGGCAATTTGGTCATCTGATAGGCGTACAGTTTGGCATCACCTGTGGGTGCATAGAAAGCTACCAAGATGAATGTTTTGCTGGAAATCCATACGCAGCAGCTTGCAGAAAGATGTACCAGTGACTTTGCAGCTTGTCAGCAGGCTGGGGAGCAAAAGTGCCTTTTGGAGGAAATAAGGTAGTAGACTCCAAGCCCATGGCTGTATCGTGAAGACTTGCACAGCTGATTGGTACTGGAGAGAAGAGGACCTTAACATACCTAATGTTAAGGGTGATTTCAGACAATGAAAAGTACCAGGGTATTCCATTCCTGTGCACTGGGCAGTCCTTGATATCCTTATGGTTTGGGCAACCCTACAGAGGAACAGAGTGCTCTGCCAGCAAGCCAGGCTATGGAAGTTGAGTCTTTATGTAGCCCATGTCAGGCAAAGACAACTGAGACTCTGTATGGCAGACTGACATTTCCCAACAGTTGTATTATTTCCATGTGTAGATATTTGGTGCCATATCCCAGTAAAATAAGGATATTCAAGCAGTGATCCAAAGCAAAATATTTAAACTTTTTTTTTTAATAGCAAATTTCATCTTGATTTGGGATTAAATTTCTTTTTTTTGGGTCAGTCTTAAATGTAACTACACTGATTTCAAGTACTAAGAAATCAGCATGCAGTGGCAGCATGTGCAAAAGCTACTCTGCTAAAAAAGCTTGGCTTAGTTGGAAGGCAAAATTCCAATTTTTCCAGCTGTTAAAGTCTGAGTGAGAATAGCTGAAAGGTGTGTGAAGGAGACTGAGATTACCTCATCTCAATTCAGAGGCACTTTAGTTTCATGGGTCTATGCCCGTGGATGAGGGACTGTCATAGATCTACAGATGTAATTTTAATACTTATATGAAAATGTTCATTATTCACATAAAAATTATAGTCTGGAAGTTGCTAACAATATTTACAGGTTCGACTGTTGGGTGATGATGACTGTTTACACAAGCAGGTATCTACAGGCACACATAAACAGTGTTAAACAATTTCCAACCATTTAGCAAAACTAGCAACATGCAGACTAAGCTTTTGGAAAGAGATTCTTGCAGTGCAGTATGCTGCTTGCCCTATAGGGACGCAAGAGGCTGTGTGGAAGCAGAAGGCACAATTGCAGAGCAAGGAGAACCAAAGCAAAGAGGCTTTCTATAAAATTTACTGATGAATTAGTATCTCCAGGTTTCTGGGGCTGCATTATGGTCCAGACAGTGCCCAAAACACTTGAAGGGTTGCTGCCAGTCGTATGGTAACCAGCAAAGGCTTTTAGAATTTCACAGGACTTTGGCAGGATATCTGGGGCCTGCACAGTCTTCTGACCTGGTCTCGGTCTGCTCTAAGGCAGTGTCCTGTCAGGGCTGTGTGCTTGGCACGGAGGTTGGCAGGTGTGTGAGCAGTGTCTTGCAGCTTGGCAGTACCCTGCCTTCTCTCACAATGCAAACTGCGGTGAGGTCTATGTAAGCAAGCTCTCAAGCTGGGAGCAGCTTACCCACTTTCACTAGATACAACTATAGCTAGTGGCAGTAATGCAGCTTGCTCAGGGGCACTCAGCTCTCCTGGTCCTTCCCCTTCTGCATGGACCAGGCTGTCATTTGCTGGTTTGAGGCTAACTGNTCTCTTGTATTCCCTGCTTGGGGAGGGAAGATAGCAATAGCAAAAATTTTGCAAAACAGAATACTTTTAATTTTTAAATAGACAATGGACAAGGTATTCTGAACATCCCATGTCTTTCTGCCCAAAAAAGCTTGGTTTATAATTATGTGAGCTGCAGTTAATGGTATCTGCTCTCCAAATGGGGAAGGTTCTGTACAGAGACTCTGAGTAAAACTACTGGATCCTGAAACTGAATTTGCAGGCTAAATAGTGGTCCTCTGCCCACGCCAGGGACGATGTCAGCTGCCAGAATGATTTACAAGTGTTTCATGGGATGCCTACTTGTGGAAAAACAATCTGTGAAGTTCCACACTGGAGGGGTTTCATGCTACAATTAATTGTATTGCTATCTGTAGCTGGCGGTAAGGGAGCAAAAGGGTTGAGAGACTGCACCAGGGCTAAGGAGTTTACAAGATGGTAAAATATTTGTTTCTCCCAGGATTAATTTCCCCCTACCCTTTCTTGAGCCAGCTAGGCATCCTTCCAAAGAGAAGGGCTCCTCTCAGCTACACTCTGCTCACCCTCTAGCAGTGTCCCTTCCTTACCCTCATTTGCTCTCCTCCATCACTCACCACACATGTGCCTCCCCTGCACATGCAGTGTGCAGTGTTAAATTCTGGTCCTTCTGAGTGGGTAGAAGTGGGTGAGTTGCAGTTGCACTGCAACAGATGGTGTCTGCAATGCAGCCACCAGTTATCTGCACGTATTGTAGGTGGTTGCTAAAGGAAAATGGGATAGTGTTTTTTGTTGAAAAGGTTTGTTAGCTTTCTCTTATTTGTTGGGGATGGAACAATTACAAAACTGAGGTCAGTTTGTTGGGTTTTCTTCAGTGGCCAGTGGTTGCCAGTTGGTTTATTGAGATGAGAGGAACTTAGCACATTGGGCCAAGGTAACATGACTGAGATGGTTGAGATGAGTTCTTTTCTGTCTCTTTATACCTTACAAGTCCCATTTCTGGACCACAGTTTGTAACTTACAGGTATTCCTATCTTCTTCTCTTATGTCCCCATCATTTATTGCAATAAGTCCCCCTGCTTCGTTTACTTGCAGCTCAGCTCACTGCTCATCCTTGTACCTCAACCTGCAAGCTTGTTCATTTCACCTTTTTCTTGCAATAGATTGTCTGCAGCCACCAACCAGATTTATTCTTCCATGGATCCCCAAAGCTTCTCAGCCTCCTGCTTCTCACCTAAACTTTCCCAGGCCCACCAATTCTTCCTCAGGCAACTGCAGTACTCAGAGGCTCTTCACCAGCCCTTGGCATAGTGGCTGCCTAGTCTCTGCCCAAAGGGCTGGTGTGCTGTGCCCATGTCCTTCATAACTGTCTTCTCCATGGGGGGTGATTTAGAGAAGCTGTAAGGAGCCATTGAGGAAATGGTTGTAAATCACATTAAGTTCATTGGTGACCTACAGCCCCCTGGATTTGTGGCCCCCTGTTGGGTTTTGACACATATTGGATGTGTCCCATGATACCCCATTTAAATTATCCATGGTAATGGTTTTCCTGTAGGACAGGCATCAGTGGTTGGTTGAGTGTAGGTTTTTCATGAAACTTTCTCTAGCCAAATTAATACCTTCATAAAAGTACTCTTTTTTTTTTTTTTTTNCATTTGTGGTGAGTATGGTTTTTTAGCTGAGGAGATTTTAGTCTCCAAGTGAAAATCTCTGAACACTTGGAGGAGGTAGAGTATTCATATCCAACAACTCATAAACAATTTTCTTTTTATTAAACAAATTGCAGATATCCCTTCAAGACCTGTGCTACTGACAATAGGCACTGAATTCCCTTGCTAAATTGTGCAGGAAAGGGTCTGACCTCTTGAGAGTTGCAACTCAAGCTTTACTGCCTTCTCAGGAACTGTGAGCTCCTGCGTGATAAAATTAGGAGAGAGTTCACATATATCATACAGTTCACAGCTTAATTTTTCATGCTGCAAAGGTATTTAGCAACTGGTGTAATAGATTAGATTTCTGCTCCCCACACTCTGCTACGTGTGGATGGAGGTTGACAACTCTGCTTTTATAAAAGGTTTCCTTGCCCAACCATGACTAATGCAGATAATTATTTTTAAAGCAGTTTTGGATGTCACTGCGGTGTGCTTTCATGTGCATGCAGAAATATCTGTTTACATTAATCTGGCATTTGTGAATGCTAGGGTGTCATGTAAACCTTGCTCTTACTGTTTGATTTAAAGGAATAGCTTTTAGGGCTGGTGTCATAGCAGGGAACCAGCTGACGTGATCTGGATATCCAAAGATACAAAAGAGCAAGCACAAAGTAAATAAATGTTAACCAGATGCCATTTTGTATGTTATTAAACATCTGTGTTCCTGAAGATGCTTGAGGTTGGTCCATTTCACATTATGATCAATATTTCTTGTTTTCAAACCTAGTTGAATGTGTGTGTTGCCTCACAGTGCTGTCTCTAAGTAACAAAGGCAGTGAACCCACATCTGTATCAATTCCCGCATTAAAGAGAGCATGTTTTGCCAGTGGTAAGCAGACAGTTCTGGACAGGAGAAGGGACAGGACATCCTCTCTGAATACCCTCAAGCTCTGCCCATATTTAACAGCAACTGAAGAGCTTGGGCTTGGTTCATTCATCCAGAAGCACACAGTAGATGGCTCACCATGTTCTTCTCATAACCTGATACTTTCATCCACGCCGAGTCTTAACACTGCTACAGTGTTAGCTCAGTGGGTGAGCTAAAGAACTCCCAAGGAAACTTCTGGTCCTCAGAGCATGACTGCTGCTGCTTGCTGAGCCAAAGGGCTGACTGGTGCAAGCACTCACAATGTAGCTGGCTGGCAGAGAAGCACGAGAGGGCTGCTGTGTCTGATCTTGAGCGTAACAGAGCACTTAGCTTGTAGCTGTGCCTGTTCTGAAGGGTGCACAGCAGAGATGAGAAGCAAAACACTTGCTTCTGCAATTTTGATATTTAACGTTTATTTTTCAGCAGCTAAGCGTAACAAAAGCAAAAGGTTTCTGAAGACAGTTATTGTGAATTAGTGAGGCCATTTATTTTTGCTTTGCAGCCCACGGCATTGATTATCTAAAGTAAAATATGTCACCGTGACATTTTATCCCCTTCCCTGAAAATGGATCAATGTAATTAGCAGTTTAGAGAATCTGGGTCCCTCAATTGTCTTCTGCTCACCAGGAGATCTTGTGAGATCTCTTGGGCCTGCTTGGATTTTATATGCAGTTTTATCTTGTTTTGCACAGCAGTTTACCATGCATAATGAAACCAAGAGCAGTAAAGGTGGATTTCCACAGTAACCACCCCACGCTTTGAAGAAGAGAATGTGGTAGTGATGCAGTGACTCTTCTTTAACACACTGATACATCTTTTCCCCCTTCTGGTAATGAAGTGTTGTAGGGCAGGGCACTCCAAACCCCTTCTTTGCCACACTCCCTCCCACTCTCCCATCTCCAGAGGTTTGAATGGGGGAAGAAGAAGGCATGGAAACTGCTTTCCCCACCCTGTCCTTGCGGGCTTGAAAAGGAAACAGCAAAGGTACCTTTTCCACTCATGGGAAAGCTTGCCCTAGGATTGCCTGGTGGTTGGCTGGGTTCTTCGTGCTCAGTGTATGTGGCAAGTGGGCACTTTGGCTAGGAAAAATCATAAACAGAGTGAGGGAAAAGGCACAGGGTTCCTCCCTAACAGAGTCCCTGCCTTGAGAGCTCCTGTTTTGAGAGTTCCTGCTTTTGGGCAGCTCCCACTTTGGCACGGCTCCTGTTTTTGCACTGTCCTGTGCAGTCCTGCTCATGCACAGTTGGTGCCACTTGCTCACAAGCCTGCAAGTTCAGCAAGTCCTTAGGTTCAATTGAGAGAGCTGCCACCCAGACTCAGCTTCTCTCAGCCCACACTGCATCCTGACTTCCTGCTTGCTAGCTGAGGTGGGCAGCACACCAACAGTTCACCTTGCCCCAGTGCTGCCAAGGCAGTGCCACGCCATGAGTCTGCCTTGTGGAAGCTGTCTGAGACACTTCTGACTTTGACTTTTTTCCCGCTGGCCTCGGACTTTCACCACATGGATCTGCAGGATTGGATACAGCTTTCAGGCTGAGAGGCTGCTGATGGAGAAATTCACCAGGGGTCATCGCTCATTTCCTATCTCACCTCCGTGAGTACAGTCTGTGGTTCCCTTAGATTCTCTGCTCAGCCTGATTTATAAGTGGGGTGAAGCTGTCTTGTAGCTTAGCCCTTTCCATTTCCTGACTTTCCTAAATCACTAAACTTGCCCCTAAGCATCCTTGTGAAGATTTCCTGACTGAATTAGAGCCTGTAAATAAACCTGAACTAGTTCTGTATATAGTTTGGGGAAGGTTTTTGTGCTGGTTTGAGCTAAATGGAATATTTTAATAGAGATAATTATATTACTGGCTGTGAAAGGAAAACAATGGTGATGTCCACTCGTAGGCTTGCTGAGATGTTTATGAATAACAACTCAAAACATAGATAACACAGTGTCTCGGACTGGCAGTCAGTGTCTCTGGGGCACAGCGTCTCAGGCAGTCTAGCTTCTGGCTTCTCCTTCTTGCTGAGTAACCTCACTAACCACTTTTCCTCTAATNTGTTTTTTATGAAAATAATTCTATTTTTATAATCCAGCCTTGGCCAACTAGTCCCCAACCAAATCATGATGCAATGAGCAGAGCAGCAGATCTGTGCAGTAAAGATAACTTACTGTCCAACCCCAAGATCCACCTGCCCTATCTGCTGTTGTTTCCTTCAAGATCAAACAGGACAGTAGTAAAAGTGCCATTATGAAAGCTGATTTAAATGATTTCCAGTTGCATTGCTTTTGGACAAACCAGGCTTTCACAGTTCTCACAGAGCCCACGGGTGTAAACAACTTCTTGCTGTGAAAATTTTTTATCCAATAAAAATAATTATTTTTAGTCCATCCATATGTCATAATGCTTCCTAAATTACATTTCAGGTTTCACCAGATGACCTCCCTTGCCTGACATCAGCCATGGGAAGCAGCAACCTTCCTTCTACCCTATGCCCAGGGAGACATACCTTGTGCAAGCCTGGCCCAGAGCCCCAGTGTACAAAAGATGTTGAGTTAAAAAATGACAAACTACAGCTCTTACCAGGCCCTCAGTAGCACTTTGAGCTAAAACCACTCCAGTGTTATTCTTTTCATTCCCATATTCATCTCATTTTCATGAAAGCTATTAACAATGCAACTTTTTTAATCAAATGTTTTCCTCTGGGCTAGAAATTAATTTTCTGCCCTCTTGGAATTCTTACTTGTTAGACCTCAGGGGAGGAATGCAATCTCTGAGCCTGAAGCAGCACATCTACAAGGTTCTGACAAGCAATAGGAAAATGAATCCATTGTATTTGCATCTCACAGCAACTGACACTAATGTGCAGAGCTAAAATAAATCCAAGTGATATCATAGATTTATGATCAATACTTAAGCCAGTCGTTTACTTCAGTAATCAGGAAGGCTAATGATGATTACAGCTGTCTGACAATATTGCTGGTCTGAGATGAAAAAAACCAATCAACCAACCAAACAGAAAAAAACACACAACAACAGCAACAAAACCAACTGGTTTTTTTTTCCTCCTTGCATGAATGAACAAGATGTGAAAGCACTGAAGGGCTTAAAAACTCAGCAAAGTCTTTCCTTCAGGCTGTATATATATTCTTATTAATGCCTTGAAGGCAGTTGGGTTTTTAAAACAAGTGCAGTGGAAGCAAAGCCTGTTGAAACACTTCTGGAAATGGTGATTTGATAGAGAAATGCAATGAATAGAGCCAGTCCAGAGCCACAGCTTCAGCCAAGCATTGCAGGGATGTCACCTGGATGAACAGCAGCAGAGGCTACTGAGGCTCCTGAGAAGGTGCCTAAGAAGTGCTGCCAGCAGGAAAAGCCACACATGCTTTGAGGCTGCTGTGTCACAGTCTTCTCTCCAGTGGAGCTGATCAGCAGCCATCAGTGCTGGCTATAGGCAGGGGAAGGAAAGGGATGTGCTGGGACAGTTGTACCTGGTAAATGTCAGGAACCAGCCTACTGTGAAATGGTCAGAGATTTCAATGCATGTAAGCATGAAGCAGGCAGGTTTGCTAGTCAAGAGGATTATTTCCTACAGTGGAGATTACTTGAAAAAAGGGAAGAGCTGCCACTTCAGGCAATATTGGGCATGTTACTGTGGTCATCAGGAAGCTTGAGCAGAGCAGGAGGTGGACTATGGGAGCACAGAGTAAGGGTAACAAGGCAGATGTAAGGCAAACCTCCATGAAACATTGAGGACTACTCACTCAGCAGCACAGGGCAGCTTGAGCTCCAGCTGAGGCTGTCCTGAGACCTCTGAAGAAGTTCAGCTGTTATATTGCTGCACGTGAGCACAGCTGCTGTACTGACAGACACACAGAGGATCTGTGTGTGTGTATACCTTGTGTCCATATATGCTGTTGGATCAGTGAAGGGGAATTTAGTTAGCAACAGAAGGGATGCAATACTTTTTGTCTTCTTCAGTCTTCTGAAAGGTGCTGTCAACCAGGCTGGTACAGTCCTCCACTCCAGTGAGCTGGATAGAGCTGGGTCAACATTTTCCATTCCCATGTATCATAGTAAGATTTGGCTATTTTATCTAATGTCTATCTTGACATTAACTTACATTCAGTTCTCTTCCTTCGCCTCTTCTCCCTCACAACGCGGGGAACAGTTAAGGTGAAAACACAAAGTTGGTATCCACATTGGCTGCTGCAAGTAATGAGGGTAAGAAATGCTGATAGAAGCTGGCTGTAATTGGAAACAACTGTTGTATGGAAAAGGCAGAGCTGGGGGAGATGTAAAAAGTCTAGGGTTTGCTTCAGTGCTTAGAAATGTGTGGCTAATTTATTCCTGGGAGGAGAGGTGTCACTGCTGGAGAAAGGGATACAGGCATAAAAACATCTCTGAGAAATTTCCATGCATTAAATATTCTTTAATCTTTTATTTCTGCTGCGTGTGTCTTTTTTGATATTTAACAGGGGGCACATGCTCAAACTAAAAAGAGTATCTGAAGGGTGATGCATTTCTCTGCAGCTCAGCTTACAGCTGGTCATACCTGCTGTCTTCAGTGACTGCTGTTGTCCTGTAGCACTTGGGAGGGAGCTCTGCGACCAGGATAGGGACTATACATGCCACTTCATCTGACAGTGATAGTTCCTAAGTGGTAAATATTTCTTTTCCCAGGTTACCTTATCACTTGTGATTGCAGGACCTTCCTTGGAGCAATGGGCAAGCAAGCAAAGGGCATTCTGAACGTGTTTTACAGCTCTGCTGCAGTCTCTGGCACTTAATGTGATGACTTAACTTATTCAAATGGAAGGCTAGAACAAGAAAATAATCCCTGGAAAGCCCTGAAAATTACCATCTCTGATCAAAAAGGTGGTTATGGATTCTTCTCAAAGATGGCCAGCTGGAAGATGTGTTCTCAGAAGAGGAAAGAGAGACTGCCTAAACTGACACGTGGCATGTGCATGTTTGTACCCTTTGCTTATTTGTGCATATCCACTTCTGCTCTCCAGAATCTCCTAAACTTGTTGGCTCGAAAGCACACTCCTGCATGAGCCTTTACAAGAGCCTCCCAGCAGGTGCCCTGGGAAATCCCAGCACAGTTGATGTAAATTGGAAAAAGCAGAGGGTTTTGTTGTGAGTCTTGAGCAGCCCTTTTATGTTTTTATGAGTCAAGATGTTGAAAATTGAAATTATCTGCTTTGAGCAGCTGGGTTTTTTTTTTCCTCTTGCAAGGTCTGATGTTATTAAGCTACCCAAAGAGCAGTTATCAGCATTTCTGCAGTTCTCAGGACAGACTCCCTTCCTTTAATATTAGCAGGTGTCACTGGTGAGTTTGGTGGCTCAGATGCAAACAGAGGAAACCCACTCCTCACTTGTGCATCCTATGTAAAGCCACTACTGCCATGGCAGACCTCTGCTGTTTGGGGCTTTCAGAAACACTGGGCTTTTTAAGATACATAATTATTCTGAGTGTATTGTGCCAGCTGGACAAATACACTTTCTATTCCCTCCCTTGTGATGCATTGCTGGAAACCAAGATCTCTGCTTATGATTTCTGTGAGTAAAATGGAGAGGCACAGAGTTCTTCATTTATTTGTTTTTCACATTGTCTTGACTCATGCTGGGGCAGCTGCTCTTCTGGTGCATGCAGGACCTTTAGTTGCACAATCTTTAATTACAGCTGTTATCAAGTGTTTGTACTGTGAAAAGTTGTGTTCACCTCTGAAGAACCTAACTGGTCTCAGGGATTTCCTTACCTAGTGCAGAACTCTCTAATAGCAAAGCTGGCTGCCTGCAGGAAACCACTCATTAGTAACTGGAGTGTCTGCGTTGCTGTCTTCCACTCAGCATCTCCTCTGGTCCCACTGTTTCTCCCAGGCACAACTGATTTCTTCTTTTCCTTCTCCCAGCAGACCCAAGTGTGGTTCAGCACAACCTGCTGCTGCTCTGTGCTCACCTGTACATTTGCAGTGTGGAACAACCAAGCAGCTGAGTGCAGAGTGAAGCGCAGTGCCTTGGTCTGGCTCCTCAGTGCCAAGGGATGTGATTGTGTAGGTTTTTCTAGGGATAAAGTGGCAAGCTCTTTCACTCCCAACCTGCCTTCATGCTGCAGCTGTGCAAGTGACTACACACTTCTCTGCACAAACACTCTTGACTTTTTATTGGAAAGCACTGTAGCCAGAATCACAGAATGGTAGGGGTTGGAAGGGGCCTCTGGAGAGCCCTGCTGCCAAAGCAGGTTCACCTGGAGCAGGTTGCACAGGATGCTACCCAGATGGGTTTTGAATGACTCCAGAGGTGGAAAGGCCATGACCTATCTAGGCAGCCTATTCCAGTGCTCTACCATCCTTGAAGTAATGGAGTTCTGTCTCATGGGAGGCTGCATGTTGCAACGGCCTTTCTTCCACAGCACAAATAACCTCTCAGAGGAAGAGGAAACGTGATCAAGAACTACAGAACTACAAAGCTGGTGGTGTTCTTTTGCAGGCCCAGGTAAATGTGAGGGATCCATGTAAATGTTCTACCTTTTCTACTTGAAAAAAACACTTTTCTTTTTCCTCCTGGCACTAGCCAGATTGTAGCAAACTTCTGGATCAGCTTTGTACTACAGCAAGCTGGATTATCAGCCACTCAAAGCCCATCTTCTTTTATTTTATATACATTTACTAGCTTTAGAGGAAAGAGCATCTCAAGTATTGTACAAAGAAACTCCTCAAAGAAAGTTTATCCATGTGAACCCAGAGTTATTGCAGATTTTATCTCTAAATACCAGGAATAAACTTCAGAGCAAGCTCCCAGGTTCGTGCTACAATTTCTCTCAAAATAAGACTTCTTAAAAAAAAAAAAAAAAAAAGGGTAGGGGGGAGGAAGGGGAGGGAAGTCCTCTATATCTAACACTTAAATGTATTTTTTAAGATTGAAAAATTTACCAGACTAAATAAACAGTCTAAAAGAGAGCCACCTAGAGAGGGAAGCTGTAATAGGGACTACAAAGGGTCCCAGCCTCATCATCAGCCTGCTCCATTTAGAGGAAGAACAGACGCAGACATGCTGCTGGCTTTGTTCCCAGGCACTCTGAGTCCCCATCTTTTTACAGTATCTAGCATAACTGAGGCTGGTCTGGAGAAAGGAGGCCAAGCAAAGGCGTTGTGAAATAGCCTGCACCAGATCCCATCTCTTGCAAAGCTCAAGACAGTACCTTGTCTGGGGGGGAAAGTTATCATCTTGTTCCAAGACAAAATTATGACTCAACTCAGTTGCTTTTAAGCTTGTGTGGTTTTGTTTTGTTTTCAAGGCTATCTGTCAAACTCCTTTATTGCTTCTTGCTGACTGATTGCTACATGCCTTTAATGGCTGTGTAGTTACCACACTGCAGACTGTACCTCTTCATAAAAATCCTGGCATTTAGCTAAGATTGAAGGAAAGCCTTTTGTTTCTCTCATCAATTTCCCTACAGCCAGATGCACCTGTAAAGGAAATGGATTAAAAATTAATTATATTAATGTTGATGTCCAGGCAGAGATTGTTAATAACTATGAATACTGTTTATTAACATCAAATCTCGCCACAAAACTTGTATACAAGGTTCAAAAACGCACGGTTTGGAAATTTATACATGCAGGGAACAGGCAAAACTGGAAGTCTTAAAGGCAACTAGCATAAGCAAACATTTTTACTGGCAGAGAAGGTTTGTGTGGTCACTTACACCGCTTGCAGTTAGTTATCCTGCTTAGCCAGTGAATGGATGCAGGAAGCTCCTTTCTGCTTATGGCAGAAGGCAATCAATGGTTACAAGAGGCTTGAAGTATTTACTCACAAAATATTATGGGACAATACCCAAAGCACATGGTGGGGCTGCTGCTGGGCTGAAAGCTGCTAGAGGCTTTGGAGCTTCCTCAGGCTCCTGGATGCTTCAGAAAGGAGGCAGATGATCTCTGAGCTGGTCCTGGCTCTCCTGGCAGCAGGCTCTCATGTGCAGGCAGACATCCTACAGTGTGCAGTCTCGGCACGGTCACGGTGGCTGTGCAGGCGTGGAGGCATCAAGGCCTCAGCAGGCAGGATACAATAGCAGAGAGAGAGCCCAATGTGCTACCTGCTCATCCTTTATATCCATTTCAGCCCGAGACTGATGGGCCTTTGGACATAGATGGCACTTTGCCCAGTTTGCCCATATTAGGTGAAACTGGGGCTTTTGTCCCCTTCCTGTGGCCACCACCCCCAGCACAGAGGGAGGGGGAGCAGGGGAACATACCTGGGCGAGCCAGGACATCCACAAGCCCACTTGGCCTATCTAGGCCTACCAGGACAGCACCTCATCTCCTGACTCATAAAAATGTGTGATGCTTTTCATGTCTGAGGGGGGAAGCAAGCAAAAACCCTGAGACGACAGATCTAAAACACTGAAAAATTAAAGCACCTGTTTCTTGCAGAAGTAGCCCATGGGCTGTTTAACCAGACACTGTGATCACCTTTTGCATGAGTACCTGCAAGTGAAATAATTTTGCCTGATCACTTCACAAGCATTTGTGGGCATTCAGTTGTGGTCTATGCAATGCATTAGATGTCAGTTAGCCATGGGGCTTTCAACCTTGCAGAAGTTAGCAGATTGACCTTACAGAGCTTTAATATGGGTTTTTTTCTGCTGGGGAAGAACTGAGTTAGGTCAGTCGAGGCCCTCTGTCTTGGCAGGAAGTTGTTTCCTTGGTCCATGGGAATGTGTGCTTGCTTTTCAAGAAGTAAATTTGATTTCAGTGCCTGTCTGGTGAAGCACACACCTCATGTGCAAACTGCCTTCATCTAGCACGAGCAAGGGTCTTGCTTCACTTACACTGAGACACCATGGTTCTGTGTCACAGGACCTCGCCTCTCTGAAGGGTTTTGGAGGCTTTCTCAGTGTGATAGATATTAATAATCTGTTCTGAATTATGATCATTAATTTCTGTATTAATATTAATTTTTATTATTAATGTTCCAACGTTCAGGAAAATTCCCTAAGATTCTTTGGATTTTCAGTCAACAGGAAATAGTTGCACAAAGGATGTTTATGAACACAGAACTGAACAGTTTAAACAAGCAGAACTTGGAAAATAGGAAGGCAAAACCAGAACAAGTTCTAACTATACTTACAGAGCCTTAGCATTAACTCCAGCAGATGTACTCACAGCGCCTTGGTCCCTGAGTAAGTTTCCTGTACAAGGAGGCTTCCAAAACTCATTATAATGATCCTGGGGTAAAATACAAAATATTCTAAGCCGAGGGAAGGAGAGAAGAGCTGAGTTACTGCTGAGGTGCTGGTGCAAGCTGCAAACACATGGCCAGTTAAAGAGCTGCAAATGGGGAACTGCTCCTGGTGCAGGGTCGAGGCAGAAAGGTAGAAAAGGAACAAAAGGCAGGAAAGGAAGAAAAGGCAGAAAGGCAGAAAAGGCAGAAAATGCAGAAAGGCAGAAAGGCCGAAAAGGCAGTTGGTGCAGAAAGGCTCTGAGTCTCTAAATCACTCCCCATTAAATACATCATTTTGAAAATGAAGCTGGGAAACAGGCACTGACATCATCGTTCCGCCCAATGAATTCAAAGCTCAGTGCCTTGTGTGACCATGCAGGCATGCTAAGGGGCAGCACCAGACACCTGACACATGGTGCTGAGCTCCCAGCCCTCAAGGCTTTGCTGCTTCATTGTTTGCCCATTATAACTCTCAAAATCCAATGGAGGAATGAGAGCAAGGGTCAAACCGACCTGGCAGCATTTATGCCCTGCCAGGACACTCAGGCACATTAAAGTTTTGGACATGCTTTTAATGATGGAAAAGTTTAAATTGAGCAGTCATTGGAGTTTCTTGCTCCACAAGAATATTTTTTTAAAAAATTAGTTTTTATTCTGTGTTCTGAATTTACCTGGTTTCAGTAATATTTGTGGAGGAATACTATGTTTATCACTCATTACTTAGAACAAAATTTCTGTTAGTAAGCCTTTAAAAATAATTTTATTTGTTTGTTTCAAAAAAAGAGGTCGAATTTTGGACCTAGAAAGATCTGGTGGCACTCCTTTGATTTCCTAATGCTGTGGGACACATTAGGTCAAATCCAATGGTCAGGATAATTTGCCTCAGACCAGAACAACAGCAGGATCAGGCAAATGACTGACTCCATGGCCTCCAGGAGAAGCTTGAGCAAGACTCCAGATCACAAATGGTACACACAAGTCTCATCAAGCTGTCACAAAGACCAACCTTTTCTCATGCTCTCCTGGAAAATTATGCATCTGGCAAGCTGTTGCCTGGCATGCACAGCATTGAACATGTTATATGCTTCTATTTTCTGTCTCTCTATGTGAATTGCTGCAGCTAGGCTCTGAGGTCCAAGTTACCCAATCATATCCAAGGTGTGGTGCTGAGAGACCTTCTGACCTTGGATGCTGCACAGCTGAAACTCTGCATCAGTCACAATTTCTCCCATTAGGAGTTTATACCAGGGCACCTAACTTACAGTGTTCACAGTATTCTGCATTCCAGTATAATAATCTGGATGTGTGATCAAAGATCAATTTCATACATGTTGTACCTGTATTTTTTTCTTAATTCATTCAGCTCTTCTTGTCTTAATTAGTGTTGTGTTTTAAGCCTAGTCAGCAACTAAGCTCCACACAGCTGCTGCCTCACTTCTCCCTGGAATTTAGACTAACAGAGAAGCTGTGCCTGCCAACAATTTGAGAGAACCCACAGGGATCTGTCCCATGGACTCTTTACTCAAATAAAGTTTTACAGGACTCCTCTGTCTCCATTGTGAACACAAACTTCTAGATTGGATTCATTTTCCTTACAGTTTCCATCTCTTGGTCTCCTACTGAGATGCCCAAATGCCATGTACCTCATTTGCTCTAGGAGACAATGCACCACACTCATACATGATGTGGGACAGCCCAGTGCTGCCAGCCCTCTCTCACACCACCCTGGGGTGCCCCTGACCCCAGGGAAAGGATGCTCCATCTCTCCAGCAGCACACCATGACAGCACTTCTGTGTTGTAACTGCCTGTGGCCCTGCTGCAGGTGTCCTAGATTCTGGCCCATGAGCTGGGGAAGGATTTTCCAAGCAGTTTCCCTCCAAAGGAAGGAAATTATGTAAAGCAAGTGTGCTAATTGGAATATTTTAAGGAAAAAAAATCGTGTTATAGACTGTGAAAAGCAAACACTGGTGATGTCTGCTTCACTCATAGGCTTGCTGAGATGTATAAAAACAAGGACACAAATATAGATAAGACAGAGTCTCACTCTCCATCTGGTGTGTGCCTTTTGGCCTCTCTGATGAGTAACTTAACTAGCCACTCTGCTTCTAAACTCCCTTGCCCATCCTCCACACTCACCTTGCATGTAAGGCAGACCCTGGGGTAAGGTAGACTGGTGGAAAGAAGGTGCAAAGGTGGTTGGGAGCCCTCCTGAGGACTCGGATTTCTGGGAGGGGGATTGTGTTTCTGTATTCCCTTTACCTTGTCTATGTCTGTAACTATTCCTGTCTATTGTGTATATCTCTGCTTGTACATTGTGCTAAGCTGTAAATAGAGCTTCAGTCCTTAACTTCCAGCTGGCTGTGTCTAGTTTGGGTGATTTTCATAGTGTGGGGAGGCAGTGGGGAACTCCCAAACCATCACAGCAAGAAATATTTCAGTGGTTTGATCCTGCATGGACTGCAAGTGACTCTAAGTCCTGGTATTCAGAAGTGAAAGATGAAAAACTTATCTTTCACAGGTCACAGAGCAGTTGAAAGCAGGTGGGAAGGTGTTGATACCTTGGCTGCTGTTGTCTTACTACCACATCCAGATGGGCAGTACCATTTGACAGCTAGTCAGAGAGACTGGACTTAATAGCACTGGGCATGTTTGTCTGGCAAAGAGAGGCAGCTTCTGAGCTGTTGCTGCAAGGGATGCTCACATGGAGCAATCAACTCTTTTTTACCTCCTCCCCTTGCCATAAGATCATCTCCGGGACACATCTCCAACCAAAATATTGTTTTCTCAGGTACAAAGTAACAGCTTTTGATATGTTCAATTGGACTTTTACTCTTTTCTGTTTGAAATTTACCTGAAATGCTCTCACATGGTGCTTTCACAACACAGGTATACACACAGGCTAAAACAGAAGACAGGAGGAAACAAATTTATCAGGAATCTGCTCTGAAATCATCTTTGTGGAAACAAACAACTAGATTAACAGCACTGACCACAGCAGTGAAAGATGTTAAATAGTTGCATTTAATGGAAAAGTATTTCCATTCAGCCATTTAATGCAAATAAAAAGAGTAGTTTACAACACAAATTCCTTCACTGTGTTTAGAAGCAGATGTGCACACACATGTCTATGTTGAATGTATGTGTATGCATCACCACATCATTACTTCATTTCTTATGGTCCCTCACCTACATATTACTTCTTTGCCTCATTTTCTAATGAATCATCATATGTAAATGCTATTCAACTTGTCTAGACCACTCACACAGTTGTTAAATGGGATTCACTCTAAAGAGGATCCCTTCCTGTAAGTCTTTGTCCTATCTCCCCTAACCTAAGCATATGAATTTACCAAGTAGATTTCTGAGCCTTCTCTGTGGCCACTACTTTAGAGGGTGAGATATGACAGCATAAATTTCTCACTCCAAGTACCTTTCCCACATCTCTCAGCATCCTGGGGCTCCTTCTAACCCTCCTGAGGAGCCGGCAGGGCTTAGTGACAGAAACATTTGAAGCAGCACTGGTCCTTTGCATTTCTCCAGAGGCAGATGGGACTGCACCGAGCTGCCATGCTGCAGCTACTCATATAATTCTATTTCTTTTAAAATCCTGTGTTATATGCTGACAGTCTCATCTCCCAAACGAGGGCTTTCTTTTATATGGGCTGCACTTTGTAGTGAACATTGTGATAGCTACCAGGATGGACCTTTTAAAAAGATGTTCTGAATCATCACAAAATACTTAGATGGTTCTCCTGTGATGCCTTCAAATTCTGCCTCAGCTGTACTGCTCACAGAAAGGGAACAAAGTTTGTATGGTAAGCTCAATATTAGGAGCACGCTTTGCTATCTTATTCTGCAGGTTTTGTTTCTTTTGACTTTTTTTTTTGTTTGATTTTGGCTACCGACAGACTGTCCTCAGAGTCTTACTATACAGTCATGGCACAGGCTTCTGGCACTCCTTGTTCCTGGGGTCAGGTCTTGCTGTTGCATTAAACACTTGAATATTTCAAACCAGCTTAAGAAATATTTCTGCTGTTTCTCTAACCCCTAAGCCAGCAGGCGAGGATTTTGCCTACGCTGCAAATATCAAAGAGTTGATTCAGAAGTTATGGAGCCTCCTGACTCTGTAAGGAGCACTTTGTAACCCTTGTGCTACACAGCTTCTGGGCACAAAAGGAGAGCAGTTTCTTTGTGGACTGAAAACTGCATATGCTTTTGCAGGAGTCAGAAGTTCATTTGGGCCTTCCCACATGCATCAGGGATGGATTTTTTCGCTGCCAGGTTTGCAGTGGTGGCGCTTGCTGTTGGCTTTGGTGAGTGCCACAGCTGTACATGCCTCTTGCTGTGACTGCTGTACATGCCTCTTGCTGTGACTGCACAGTTTGTGAACACCTGAAGAAGGTGGACTTTCTAAGTGCACCCAGACAAGATGTGGGTGGCAATGTCAGCCAAGCCACTATTTATGCATGGTTAAATTCCTGTTGGCTGCTGATCAGGAACAGATCTGTGAGAAATACTAAAACAGTGGCAGCCTCCTTGGCAGCTCAGTGTTCAAAAGCAGGCTAAAGTACAGCTACTTTTGCTGCTTGTGCCCAAGCATGTCTGCACTGTGGTGGGGAAAGAGCAGTGGTGCCACAGAAGCAGCTCTGGCTGGGAATGGCAGCACATTGTTGCAACCTCACGGCCGCTTTCTGTGAGAGCCATGAGTTGCATGCTGATTATCCTAAATGAGAAATACCTCAGTTGGTGACTGGCCAGGAAAAAAAGAAAAAAAGCAACCCAGAGATGTGCGGAAATGCCAAGTAAACAAAGACCTCTTGTCACTGGCAAAACAGTGCTGACTCAAGGAATTTAATTTAATTTATTGCTAATTAACAGAAAATGTCAATAACTCATTTGGCAGTTGAAGGGGGTGAAAAAATACTGAGATTACACCAAGGGAAATGCCTTTATTCATCCATCCTCAACCTCAGCTTCAGTCCAACACTTCTCCCTTTCCTAGTCCCCACTTCCCTGAGGCACCTTGCCCTCAGTTGCTCTCTGTCCCCTTAGTAAGGTGACACGTGGCGCAGGAAGTTTGGCTTGGTGCACAGCAGTTTTTCTCTGCTGGTCCATGCCATCCACTGCCTCTCTGCCTGGTATGGGTCCCTGGTATGGGCTGCAGTCCCTCTAGGATCCTCCTGGACAGAGCCACTTCCCCGGCTTGTGTCTTCAGGCCTCTCCCTTGCAATATGTCTCCTCTATGTAATTTCTCCAAATTTTGGAAGTTACAGCAGTAAAGTGTCATTGTCCCTGTTATTGTCCCAATTAATTCTCTTCTTTCCATCGAGTATTTTCTTCAAACAAGATTATGTCTCTTTCCCTTGAGCTATGAAGAGTGTCCACACAAGCACATTTTTTTTTCCCATGTTACTGGTGGTCTTTCTTCTAGTATTTCTTCTTCCAGTTAAACCTGGGCTCTCACTTCGATGCCAACAATTCCTAGCTGAAGAGTTTGTAGTTTGACACACATAGAAACCTTTACTTTTTCAAGTATCCAAGCCCATGTGTTGTTGTGGTGTGACTCTTCAGTATCCACCCTGAAGTTTACCTTGAAAATGTGTGGAGTGTGTATTCAACCAAAAGAGACTTCTCCTGGGTTCAACAGTGGAACAGTTCAACAGTAAGGAAAATTAGTTCCATCTAGAAGTTTGTTCACAATGGGACAGAGGAGTCCTGTAAAACTTTTCTTGAATGGAGAGTCCACAGGACAGATCCCTGTGGGCTCTCTCAGTTTGCTGGCAGGCACAGCTTCCCTTTTAGCCTAAATTCCAGGTCTCAGTTCTACCTACCCCTTTCCCCACTGGCTGAGCCACTCAGAGTTTGCAGTCTTCCCAACACACCTACTGTATGTACCCCTTTACATGTAACCCCCTGCATCAGACATCCTATGTTCATTTAAATTAGCTTTTCCACTTCTGTGAGTGGAGAAGTTAATATTCAGTAGTTTATTGAGCCTGGGCTCTGTTCTGGAGGTTCAGAAGTTCAGGCTGTGTTCAGTACCTGCTATCTTTGCACAACCCCCACTGATTTACAGCAAGACTCCAGATGAGGCACTTAGCAGAGGCCCTCTGTGATTTACATCCACACAGGTAAGGTGAACTGTCTGGTTCTTTTGTTGTTATTTCAACTCTCTCTCCACAGTTCTTCATTTGTAAAGACACCACCCACCTTAATCCTACCAAAAGGAAAAGATGTGAATGCTCTTGTAACTACAAACTGCTCGGCAGTACAGAAGTATGCTTGAACCCTCTGATGCAAAAATAGCTGCAACTCCCTTTCCTTGAGGGACTCAAGAAGCAGCAAGGTGTGTTTGTTGTTTACTTGGTAACTGTTCAAGTTGCTACAATTTTCAAACAGAGAACTGGTATGAATGCTCTAAAAACGTGACCAAGGATTGCAGCAGAGGTATCTGCAGCATAGTCGTATAATAACCTATTCTGTTTGAAACAAGGAACAATTTTTGGTAATGAGTTCACTGACAGAACCACATTTCCTATGTGGATGCAGAAATGGATGAAGTGCAGCTTTCCTGGACATTTAATAATGCAGGCAGAATATTGGCAATAGGTCTGCCCACTTGGGTCAGAACCCCCTAACTCTGTTGTCTGTATTTGGATAGAAAGATAAAAATGGTCCTCTTTGGTGGGCAGAGAAATCTTTGCGGATGAAAACCACTCCAGTCTGAAGCCACTCTGATGATCCAGAAGAATATTTTTGTGGTTTTGTAGGCATTGTGTTTTTGAGAAGCATGGTGGCAGTAAGCAATCTCTAAACTCCCTTTCGTGTGTCCCCCTCTCTCCTCCCCACTGGAGCAGGGGATTTTGGCACCAAAATAGACAAAAGCTGGTGCCTGCGTGTCTCTGCTGAGCTGTGAAATGAACCCCATGACTCCTGCAGAGTTATGTTTCATTGCAGTGCTGGGTACAGGGAGGATCACTCCACCAGTCCTGCACATCCCATGCCAGTAAGAGCCACAGTTTATGTCACAAGAGCAAACACATTCATGATAGGAGGTAGAGTTATTACAATTATTTCTTGGAGCTCATTAGCATAGGGATTTTCCCATTCTCCGCTCTGGTTCCAAGCCCCCAGTGGTCTTGGGTGGTCATCTAGGATGAAGGCCAGCAGTCTTCCTCACAGGGTTTTATCCTCTTTGATCAGTAGGCCTCCCTTAATTGCTTTATTGATCTGAAGTCAGGATATCTCTGCTCCTCCTTTATCTCCTTCCTACTTTCTTAGTCAAAAGGATGCAGACCTGAGCCTTTTCAAGAGTATATATCACAGACCAGTTAGTAGCTACAAACAAACATTTCTGCAAAGTTTGATATTTATCTTTACATATTTATCTTTACATATTATCTATAAAGTTTGATATTTATGGTTATAGTGGAGGGGTAATTAATGCTAGATTATATTTTTCAAAATTTAATGCTGTTCATTACTATTCAATATTCAGAACTCTCACCACCCCAATCACTACTTTGAATAATACTCAGTTCTTTGCATTGGTCATGGAAACTTTATACAGGTTATAACAGGATCTAGCAATAACCAGTAACAATAAAACATCAATTGACTATTGACAAGGTCTTGCAATGACAGGACAAGGGGTAATGGGTTTAAACTGGCAGAGGGGAGATTTAGACTGGATGTTAGGAGGAAGTTCTTTGCAGTGAGGGTGATGAGACACTGGCACAGGTTGCCCAGGGAGGTCGTGGTTGCTCCCTCCCTGGAGGTGTTCAAGGCCAGGTTGGATGAGGCCTTTGAGTGACCTGTGCTAGTAGGATATGTCCCTGCCTATGGCAGGGGGTTGGAACTAGATGTTCCTTGAGGTCCCTTCCAACCTTACCATTCTGTGATTCTATGATTCTATGATTAATTGAACTCAATTGAACTGGCAGAGAAGGTTGCTGTGGTTAGTGCACTGCTTGCAGTCAATACTCTGCTTGCCCATGAGATGGACTTAATGAGCTCCTTTCTGCTTATGGCAGAAGACAATGGTGAGTTACAAGAGGCTTTAAGTATTGACTCACAAAATATTATCAGACAGTACCCAAAGCACATGGAGGGGTTGCTATTGGTGGTCTCAAAGCCGTTAGAGGCTTTGGAGTTTCCCAGGCTCTTTTCTCAGGCCACTGGAGTCTGGCACAGTCTCTGACCTGGTTCCTCTTGACTCCCCATTCAGCAGCAGCCTTGCAGAGGGGCAGGCAGGATGCAATGCCATGTGCAGGCTTGGCACAATGTCAGGCTGCCTGTGCAGGCAGAGTGCCCGCAGGCATTTAGAACCTGTGCCTGGTCGTGGAGTTCCACACAGCTCAGGATGCAGTGAGGTAGTAAGCAAGCATGAGTGCAAGCATGAGTGCTGACAAGTCAGGGAAAACCACTCCTGGGCAGCTACTCACGGGTAGCTCACTCAGCTGGTGCTGGCCGTTGCCTTTGATGGTCTCAGTGTTGAGTGTGCACAGCAGTGCCATGGTTTCATCAGGTGCTCAAGTCCCAACTCTCTTTTGCCTTCAGCTATTGAGAGCTGGGCATTCACTTATCTAATCTCAAACTGTTCTCTGAAACAAACCTCTGTGGAAACACAGTTTTTATGTTCTGTTTGATCTGTTTTGTACAGCTTTGGGAAAGCCTTGGCCAGTCCTGTCTTGACGTCTTCATTATCTTAGTGCATTGCTGGTTGCTGTATCCTCATTTCTGTGGATGGATCAGAAAAAGTGGTGACAGGTCTTACAAAGTGTAAACCTTTCATCTTATTTGGCTTCCCCTCCTGAGGATTGAATTACACAGAAATCCTACAATATTTGGAGCAGGAGCCCAGGCAGTGCCATTCTTCCACAGAGGCACACTCCTGAAAAACAAGTATAAAATCAGAAAACACCTCCCACAAACACACACACACACCCCACACACACCTCCCCCCGCCCTGATTTCCTCAGTTGTCTATTAACCCCTGAGCTGTTTTCTTACACATGTAATATCTTAGGACCTGACTGTTGCAGTCATTGAACATCACCTCTGGGCTAAAATTAACATTTTCATGAAAAATTTCTTTCTCCCATCTGCGGGCAAAGTCCCCGATGGCCTTTTTATCTTGTCTCCTTGTCCTGCTGAGGTAGTGGTGCTGAAGCCAGAAGCTGTGGAAATGGAAGGGTTTGCTGTCTCTGTCACTGTAAGTGGACTGTGGAGAGGAAACATTTGAAGATTGTGACTCCAAAAAGTGATCCCAGCATTAGTTTCTGATAGTGGAGTGCCAGACATCTCTTAAAATCAGCTCTCACAGACTTTGGAGATTACATTTATGGCAGACAGGAAGAAATCCAACTTCTATGTGCTTTGCCAACAAAAAAATTACATATTTTCTGTAAACTTTAGTCTAACTTTCTGTAAGAAGTCTTAAGGGAACAAATAGCTAACAAACTTCTCATATTATACAAGTTCAGCTGGATGCAGCCATTTGCTGCTGGTTCTGTTCTTTGAGCTGCACAAATCACAGGAATAAATCAAACCTGTTTTGAAGAAGAACACCCTCCTAGCCCTTAGATGTCTAGAAAAGTCTTTAAAATACAAAATGTGCCTTGAGAATTACTTGAGAGCACATTCAGCAGAAAGTAGCACAGAGAGATGTGAAGCATTCTGTTTCTTATACCCCAGGAATGCCAGTAAAGCAATGTTATTTATCATTAGAATTAACCCATGCTGAAAGGTGAAGCTGAAATAAAATTGTCACCTACCACCAAAATATCTGAGACTTTAACACATGATGTGCATTGACTTTTTTAGAAGTCATCTTTGTTGAGCATTTTAAAGCACAGAGCTTCCTTATAAAGGTGGGGGAATATCCATTGTGCCTCTCCAGCAGCTGCTGTGTCTCATCAATCATGTGTTGCAGGACAGTTTGCAGCTAGTGTAACCTGATGGTAACTCCCTTAATATTGGTGAAGATAAGAAGATAATTCTGATTTATACCAGCAGGCTTTTATTTCATCCATTTGTGCCAGATAAGCTAGTTCACAGGGGCCTTAGCTTTCAAGGACCTTCATGGCATGTTTCTTCGTGAAGACAGCACAGAAGGAGGGCACACAGTCTCAAGTTGTGCCAGGGGAGGTCTAGGCTGGATGTTAGGAGGAAGTTCTTCACAGCAAGAGTGATTGGCATTGGAATGGGCTGCCCAGGGAGGTAGTGGAGTCACTGTCACTGGAGGTGTTCAAGACAAGCCTGAATGGGGCACTTAGTGCCATGGTCTGGTTTGGCTAGGGCTGGGTGAGAGGTTGGACTGGGTGAACTTGGAGGTCTCTTCCAACCTGCTCGATTCTATGATTCTATGACAGCCAGATAGCACTGCCAGAGGGGCAGCTTACCTTGGGCAACTATCTGTACTCTTCTGAGTATACCACTGCTGTATCTCAGCCATTACCACACAAACTATGCTGTGCCATGGAGATGCCTGCAGCAGCAGCAGCAGCAGCATGTTCTTTCCCCAGGCAGCAGTGATCTACCTGTAAACCTACCACAATCCTGTGTTAATCACAACAGCAGCTGAGTTACTCTGTGTGAGGATAGTGAGCCAAACCAACCACCTAGGTATGGATATTAAACCAATTGGTCCTGATGAATACCATATTGGTCAAAGCTCCCCCTGAAAACTGACTGTATTGATGATATGAAAGGTGAATTTCCTAAAATATGAGAGGAATGACTTCTACCACCATCAGTGGCTGAAGGCAAATACTCATAAGGATAAATTAACAAAACTACTACCCTTATAATGCTACAGACGAAGGGCCTCCAGGTAAGGCACTGACGCATAAGACTGCTGTTGCTCATCCTTTTCAACTGAATCAGAACAACTTACACAGGGATATGACACATGCTGCATTTGAATTGCAAGCAAGTGGAGGAGGTACCATTGTTTCAGATACTAACCTCAGTGTCAGGAACAAATTGATATGCTGATCAATTCTGGGATTTGAATGTGAATGTTTGCATTAGTCACATAGGCAACCCTTTCATGAATTTTCAAATTCTCCTCTAATTTTTCCTTTTAAAAGAAAAATATTAAAGGTCATAAACTGAACAGAGCAAGGAACATGGCAGGAAGGTGTGTGGTATCCATAGCTGCTTCCCAAAAATGCAGTTTCTTTTTGTGTGTTTGTTGTTGGGTTTTTTTTACACTTTAAAATGAAGAGGGTGTGTGTGTGCGTGTGTGTGTGTGTGTGTAGCCATCAATTTGAGTTCAAAGAGGATCGTGCTGTGAAAAAGGGCACAATGTCACCTGGAGACCAGTGCCAAGTGGCTCCCTCAGGGGTCAATGCTGGCACCAGTGCTGTTTGACATCTTTGTCAGTGACATGGACAGAGAAATCAGTGCACCCTCAGCAAGTCTGCAGATGGCGCCAAGCTGTGTGGCACAGTCGACTTGCTAGAGGGTAGGATCCATGCAGAGGGACCTGGACAGGCTGCAGAGCTGTGCCCAGGCCAACCTCATGAGTTTCAACAAGGCCAAGTGTAAGGCCCTGCACCTGAGGAGGCACAATCCCAAGCACAACTCCAGGCTGAGTGGGGAATGGATGAGAGCAGACCTGAGGAAAAGGACCTGAGGGTCTGG
>VWYK01048584.1:0-29231 GCA_013399775.1 Semnornis frantzii
TTAACCTCAAACTAGCACACTTAGCTTTATCAGGAGTCTTAGAGGTGCTTTTTGTCATCTATGTAAGAATCAGAAAGTAACCCCAAAACAGAGGGGAAACAAAAGCCCTGGTAAAGCTTTCTATTTTACTGCTGTTTGTTGAAACCCATATCCTAAGCCTTGATGAAGCATCCCTTGGGTGGGGCATAATGCCAGGTCTGAAATAGGGTAACATACAGTGGAAAACCCGCTCCGTGGCAGAAAGGAGCATTCCTTTCTCAGCTGTACTTACTAAATTTACATGGCATGAAACTTCTTGGAAACACCATAGGCAAAAATGATCAAACCGATAATGCCTGCTTTCAAACAACCATCAGTCTACTCCTGTGTTTAGTTAGAGACAATTAATTTTCATGGGCTTTGAACCCTGGGAATTTCCTAGAGTTTCTGCAACAGCAGCGATGAAGGTGTTTAACTCAGCTGCATTTCGATTATGTGTACAAATATCTGAGGGGTGGATGTCAAGTGGATGGGGCCAGTCTCTTCAGTGGTCAGCAGCAGTAAGACAAGAAGCAATGGCTACAAACTGGAACATAGAAGATTTCACCTCAACATGAGGAGAAACTTCTTTACAGTGAGGGTGACAGAGCACTGGAACAGGCTGCCCCGAAAGCTCGCAGAGTCTCCTTCCCTGGAGACTTTGAAAACCTGCCTGGATGTGTTCCTGTGTGAACTACCCTAGGGGATCCTGATTTGGCAGGGGGATTGGAGTTGATGATCTCTGGAGGTCCCTTCCAACCTCTAAGGTTCTGTGATTCTGTGATTCAAGATGGGAATCATTATCCTTGGAATTCTACACAAAATGGCTAGATTTGGTGCTTAGGGGAATAGTTTCGTGGTGGACTTGTCAGTGATAGGTTAATGGTTGGATCTGATGATCTTGGAGATCCTTTCCAACCTTAATGATTCTAAGACTCCTAGAATTTCATTTCAATTGTGCTATGTCAGTACTAATTCAATGTTTGCATTCAAAAATAGTTTTTTGTTATTCTCAGAAACAGAAGCACATGTTGCAGGAAACCTGGGAGATCTAAGGCAGAGACAAGTGGGAGAGCTGACCCTACAAGACCTTCTCTTTTGTCTAGTGTTTTCTCTGAGAGGAATTTCTGGGTACCAAAGTGACTGTGCAAAGATTACTCACAAAGCACAAGAAGAATATTTAGTATTGTATCTATTCATCTAGATGAATAGATACCATAGTCTCCAGCAGAGAAGTACTTTGTTTTCTTGCCCTGATAAGCACACAGAAATTTTACCATTCGCTAACAGGGTGAGTAGCAGCAAATGACTGCAAACACTTCAACAAAACCACATACTCTTCTATAGCATCTGTGAGTGCTACTGGTCAGTTGTAGCATTTGAATGTGTTAGGCATTGCACCACATGTTTTAAAGCAGTCATGGCTGTTTGGCCATCATCTGCTAGTGCTGGGGACACGGTTGTAGTCTCATCTATGCATTGTGTACCTGGTGGAGTATACTGAAAAAGGAATTCCTAAGACAGGAACTACCTAAGACATGCCAGGCAGCTCACTGCTTTGTATGCTGACACTGGCAGCCTTCAAATGCTTTAGAAGGTTTGGACTGGGGAAAAACACCTACAGAGTAATAATGGCTTTTCTGTCCAAAGAAGACTCTTGTTTGTTGCAGAAAGTTACTTGAAAAACTTGAACCTGAGAGCTTCTGAAACTCTCGCCTGAACCTCGCTCATAAGGAAGATTCTGCAATCTGCACCTCGGAGCAGCAGTGAGTTCTTTTGTTTGGACTCAGCCTGACAGAGAGAGCAATCTCCTGGAAACTGAACCTCAGTCTTGAGATGATTGTTCTGCCCGGTTTTAACACTGAGTATCAGATTAGATTCTTGCATTTTACCTTCTGCTTTTCAAGCTGTTCAGTGCTATAATAGTTGAGTTTTCAAGCTTTAGTAAAACCAGTAGCTTGTTAGAAACTTAGAGAGGAACCAAACAATTTAGCTGCTGTCAACAGAGAAAGATTTTGGTTTCTGTATTCTGTTTCATTTTGGTTTAGCACTTGGTCTGAAACCTTCCTTTTGAACAGGAGGTTTGCCAGAGGAGGTTGTGATACTAGCTGTAGCAGGAAACATGCCCTTTCCGGAGATGTTTGAGAATAGGCTCTGGAGAGAGCACATTAAAATGCACCTTTTTGGAGGTGTTTGCAGTCTCATCTCTTTTCCACACTGCTAGAGGTTTATTCTTTGTTGCTATCAGAGCACCCATATGCTCTGAGCTCCTTGTCTGTCCTATTTTTCTCCCCTGTTGATTATCCACATCAGCCCAATACAGCTTTCCTACATTACTTCAAAATGAATGATTTCTGAGACCTTTTCTTTGGCTACAGTTCCTTTAAAAACCAGTAGAAGATCCTCACTCACAGAAAAACCATACAGGCAGGCAGTCCTTGATGTCAAACATTTTCTATTCAGGCTTTAGCAGAAGCCAAAGCGATGCTTGCACACAGCTGTCATGATCACAGTTTAGGACTGCTAGGCATTAGTGATTTAAAATGTAATTTGCTATAACAGTGCGGCAGCCTCAGCAGCACAGTTGCCTTGTGTCACAGAGAACTGATTCCTGCTACAGTAGCACCTTTGCTGATGAAAATGGTGTAGCTGACCTACTTCCCACCCCNTTGTTCACACATAAGGTCCTAAGTTACCAGCTTCTGTGCAAAAAAAACAAACCCAAAAAAACCCCACCAAAACTCAGAACTTTGTTTCTTATTCAGCACTCACTGTATAGCAATGTGGGTGGACAAAGAGTTGCAGAGGTGCGAAGATTTAAGTCCTCATTTGAGATTCTCATATTTGCTTGTTAAAACTGATTCACCCTTGGGGCAGTTCTGCATTTTGTCAGGAGAGAAGCCTCATTATATGTTTATCAGGCATGTCTCCCTGGACAACCCTTTTGGTCACCAACAGGCAGAGGGATGGGTGAAGATCTGAAACAACCCAGTGTGGCCACCCGTCAGTTTCAAGGCATTGTGGGTGTACTTGAGTTCTTTCCATTAGGCAGATTAATCGGATAAATTAATGTTGTAGTTTGAGGGGTCCCAGGTTCCCCTAAGAAAATTACAGGGACCAAGACCTGTCCCAGGGGACAGATGTAGTCATTCCAGGATGTGTAATATTGTTGTTCCATTCTGTTTTCTAGTATCACAGCTTATTAAGGCAGTGCCTGAGTGATATCTTTCTTCTTCCCTCCCTGCCTCTTCCTTTGCTGCTTCTCTCCAGGAAGAGCACGCGTTCCTACTTATCTCAGGGTTTGTGTGGGAGATGGCTTCGAGCTGGCAGGGAATGTTGAGCTGCATCATGTGGCCTGCTGAGCCCTTGTAGGCCTAAGATGGGGGGCGGGGGCAGTTATGGCCTATTCTCAGGCCTGCCAAGGGTGGAACGGGTGGAGGATTCTAGATGGATTTAGTGCAATAGACTTGGCTTAGCTTGTGGATGTATTCACTCTACCTGATTGCCTTTTGCATATATGCACTAGCAAATAGAATCTTGTCCCGGTAGGGCATAAATCCTGCCAGGATGGTTGCTCTTCTCCTCCCATTGCAGGTCTGGGAGTTGTGTAGAGTGAGCAAACAATGGAGCAGCACAGCCTTGAGGGCTAGGAGCTTAGCACTGCATGTCAGGTGTCTTGTGCTGCCCCTCAACATGCCCGCATGGTCACACAAAGCTTTGAATTCATTGGCCAGAACAATGATGCTAGTGCCTATTGGCCAGTTTCACTTTCAAAATGATATATTTAATGGGGAGGGTGATTTAGAAACTGCCCTTTCTGCCTTGCTGCCTTTCTGCACTGACCCTGCACCAGGAGCAGTACCCCATTCGCAGCTCATTAACTGGGAATCGCAGCAGCCACGTGTTTGCACACGGCCATGTGTTTGCTTAGCAGCAACTCAGCTCTTCTCTTCTTCCCTATGCCTGGAATATTTTGTATCTTACCACGGGATCACTATCGTGAGTTTTGGAAGCATCCTTGTACAGGAGACTTACTCAGGGACCAAGGCGTCGTGAGTACATCTGCTAGAGTTAACGCTAAGGCTCTGTAAGCATAGTTAGAATTTTGCGTGTTTTCTGTTCCTATTTTCCAAGTTCTGATTGTTTAAACTGTTTAATTCCATATCCATAAATACTCTTTGTATGACCAAAATCCAAAGAATCTCAGGGACTTTTCCTGAATTTTAGAATATTCATAATAAAAATGAATGTTCATACAGAAATGAATATTCCTAATTCATAACAGATTCCTACTTTCTACAACAATATAAATATCCTTTGTATGACCAAAAATCCAAAGAATCTCAGAGAATTTTCCTGAATTTTTGAATATTCATAATAAAGATGAATGTTCATACAGAAATTAATATTCCTAGTTCATAATAGATTCTTACTTTCTACATCAAATCTCTCTTTAAACTTCCAATCACTGTGCAGCATTTTCATTCTTACTGTCTAAAAGGAGTAAGAGTCACCTCTGTTGTTCAGTCCTGGGTAGCTCATAGCCTCAAACTATGACAATAAGCCAACCTGAAACACTAGAAACAGTTTCAAAGTTTTTGTTGTAATTTTTCTTCATAGTGCTGGATAGAGCTAAGTACAAAGAAACAAAACAAAACAAAACAACAACAAAAAAAGAAACAACAAACAAACAAACAAAAAGGATGAAGGGACAGAAAAGGACAGACTTCACATCACCCAGTAATGTGAAGCTATTTCAATCATGTTAGCTACTGATGCAAAATAAATGAAGGAACTGCACATATCTACCTGTACCTATTTTCTAGCCAGACTGTGAGCTTCAAAATGCAATCAGCTGCCAGCAGCCAGCATGCCTCTGTTCCTTTTCAATGATTTGTCTTTCTTGGGCTTCTGCCACCAGGTCAACTCGGAAAGTTAACATCCAAATCACAAATCTGTTCCAGGGTAGTGTTGTTTCCCATCTCTTGCTCCTGTCCCTTGAGCTGCTCTCTCTAGCACCAGGAGGCACAGATGGTAAAACTCAACAAGCAGAGAAGACACAGAGCTGCTTATCTAGAAACCCTTTTGGAGAGAGGCAGAAAGGAGGCCTTTCAGTTCCTTTGTGCTGCTGGGGGCATCCCAGCTAGCCAGATGCTTCTGAGCCAAGAGATGTCTTTTTCTCTGAGGGCTGTGAATGAACCCCTTGGTGACTGATTTGGGTGATGGAAGGCTGCAGAGAGACTTCGGAAGTGAGGAGAGTGCAGTGGTTTGAGCATTACCCACCCCACACACACTTTGTAAAATCACCCAGACCAGACTCAGTCGACTGGAAGTTAAGAGATGAAGCTATATTTACAGCTTAGCATGATATACAAGCAGATATATGCACAATATACAGGAATATTTACAGAAATATAAAGGTAANACTCAGCAGAGGAGAAGGCAAGAAACTCTCTGAGAGGCAGAGAGTGTCTGTGTCCGAGTGTCTTATCTATGTTTTGTGTTCTTAGTCTTAAACATCTTAGCAAACCTATGAGTGAAGTAGACGTCACCATTGTTTTCCTTTCAGAACCTATAATATAATTTTCTCTATTAAAATATTCCAATTAACCTCAAACCGGCACAGAGAGGAAGGTAGCCACCATCTCTACAGGCTGCGCTCTCCTGTTTACAAATTTCACTTTGCTCTACCTTGGCTCTGTCTGTCATCTTCAAATCCTCAAGTGGCTGTGGCTTTTATTTGGGTTTTCCCAGCTTGTTTTCACACCTAGGCATTTGGGTGAGTGTGGATGCAGTCTACATAGAAAGACCTCAAGCATTTACTTAATGTAAATTCCCAGAATAGCCATCATAGAATGGCTTAAGTTAGCAGGAACCTTAAAGATCATCTAGTTCCAATGTCCCTGCTACAAGCAGGGGCACCTCCTGCTAGACCACATTGCTCAAAGCCTCAACCAGCTTTGTTTTAAATAATTCTGGGGATATGGTGTCCACAACTTCCCTGGGCAACCTGTTCTAATGTCTCACCACCCTCATAGTAAAGAGCTCCTTCCTAATGTCCAGTCTAAATCTATCCAGCTCTAGTTTAAAACCATTGCCCTTTGTCCTAGCACCACAGATCTTCATAAATAAGCCCTCTGCAGCTTTTCTGTAGGCTTCCCTCAGGTACTGGAAGGCTGCTATAAGGTCTCCCCAAAGCCTTCTCTTCTCCAGGTTGAACAGACAAACCTCACTCAGCCTGCTCTTGTAAGAGAGGTCATCCCTTAGGACTTACTAATAATGGGAGATCCTTAGGGTCATCATTTTTTGTGCTATGAGCAACTAACTCTGATTTATAGCTTCAAATGCCTGGATCAACTGCATGATGCAGTACTTTGACAGCATACTCCTAGGAATGCTTTGCTGGGCATTGCACAGCAGATAATTGGTTTTGCGGGGGACATTATCCCCAGGGACAGCAAGTGAGCAAGCTTAACTCTTCAGACTTCATCTTCTTGGGGTTAGACTCCTGTCAGCATGACTACCCTTTCTTGCACGTGTGTTTTTCTCCAGACCAACATGCTAACCGTTTCATCAGAGGGTCTCAAGCAGTTCCCAGGAGTTTCAACAGCTGTGCCTTGCCAGGCTGAGTTTCTTAATCAGGTTTTGTAGAAGAGGGAGAGAGTACCCAGCACCCCCACTTAACTAAAACATTTCTGTCTGTTATTTTTTCTTGCAAAATCAAGTACAGCTCAGGTATGCTGTGGCAGGGGAAGCTCAGTAGGACCACTGGCCTGCACCTGCCTCACTGGCAGAGCCTCAACAAAGAGCTCTGAGAGGGTGACAAGAGAGCAATAAGCACTTAGACCTTTGAGCCTGTCCCTCTGAAATGCCTGCATGCCCCCTTACACTCTCATACTGCTCACGTTGGCACGTGCCTCTGCAGAAGGCAGAGCGAGCATGTGTGCCTCAATAAGAGCTCTGCACTGGAAGGCCACTGAGTCTAGCAGCCTAATTTTGGTCCCTGAAGGCGATTTCCCACAGCACTAATTAGTGTTGCCCTGTTCAGTTTGACTGCATTTTCATTCTTTCCCCCAGTGAGACTCCTATGGAGGCCCTGTTACTAGTGAATGTACATAGTTGTTGCACCAGATTTTGCAGTGCAGTATTATTCTGAGCATACTGTGCTTACGCCTTCCAAATCCAGCTGGACTACAGTGCCAAACCTTCCTCAGCAAAGACCTCCACAGACTTTCAGTAGACTTGTTCAGTATATTGCTCATGTTGCGACCAATATCCTACAGCACACCAATCATATCAAAGAGTCTATTGTAAGCAGGAGATAATGAAGTTATATGGATGACTAGTTTTTATTGCCTTGGATAAACTTACTCATCACAAAAGTGTACTTGGAGAAATCTCTAAGGAGCCATGTGTCTCCACCATTATCTCTCTCCCTGCAGCACAACCCTGCACAACTGCTTTTTGCTGCTAAGTACTGAGTTTGCTGCCGTGGCCATCTCTTGTTTCCCATTTTGTTCCCAGTGGTGCTATTAAGAGCTTTTTTTCCTCTGCTGTCACTCAGCTGAAGCAGGGAAGCATTCAGGCTGCTGTGCCAAGCTTTGAGGACACACAGGAGAAAACAGCTACACTCGCTGGAGAACAGGAGCTTCTCCTGTGTCTGGGAGAACACAGCAGGCTCTATTTTAGGCACAGGTCAGGACCAGGGGGATCTCTTAGTGTTACAGAGACATTTCCTGAGCATGACCCGTGAGACTTACTAGTGAGGACACTGGTTTACAGTGAAAGTGCCTGATGATTCAGCTGCATGTTGCATCAGCAGCTGGCCCCTTTGCTGGGTTAGATATGGTACCAAGTGGGTACCTGCCTTCCTGAGCTACTTCATGTTCTATTGGTAGCAACAAGAAAGGATTTGCAGAACCAGAGACATGGGGATGCAGAGAGAAGCAGCTGTCTGAATCAGACTAGCTAACAAAAATGCCTTTCCTTGTGTTTTAATGGAAAAAAAAAAAAGGAAAAACAAACAAAACAAAAAACCCTAAACCCAAACAAAGAAACAGAAAACAATCAGAAGCCCAAACCCTATAGAAAAACTGAATATTTTCAGTATTCAGAGGAGGAAGTGGCTCCTGTGAAGCCACACATCAGTTCACGAATGCAAGCAGTCACTTGCAAGTGTGAAGTGTAAATGACACAAAATAGCAGAGTGCTGTGTTCCTTCAGAAGTGGTAGTGACTGATCTCTCATTGGTGGCTTTCTAAGATGCCGAATTTCCTGGGAAACAGGAATTACACAGCTTTAAAATAAAGGCAGCAGAGAACTCAATAATTGTATCTTAGTTCTTTTATTACACTGACACCCTGCACGGTACTAGCCTGCTGAAAGAATAAAAGCAGCCAGTAACTTTTCATCAGAACTGAGTCATTTCAAGGTAAAAGTGACCTCAAAATCAGGTCATATGAATGTTGCAAACTGTAAAAGTCTGAGTTGAGACCTTCAGCTGTGGTTTCATGTTGGAGTAGATCCAAAGATTGCAAGGTCCTTGATAGAAGTTTCTCCTTTAACAAGCTGGGGAGGTAAAGAGGAGAAGCAGATTAATGGACATGTTTTCTTCACTAATTACTCAAGATGCTAGAAGGAATTTTGTCTAGGTACAAGACAGTAAAAATGAAGTATTTTGGCAGTCACTTTCCCTCCACTTCAATCTGTATGTGTGTTTCCTAAGTAATATCAGTAAAACCAAATTGTGGCAAATTGTTACCAGTATAAAAAGTGTCTGTGGAGTGGATTGGAATTGCCCAAGGCTATCGGTTATCTACATTAGATATGCTGAAAAGTCAATCAGAACTAAAAAAAAAAAAAAACACAACAAAAAAAAACTACACAAAAAACCAAAACCAAACCAAAAAAACCCAAACAAAACAAAACCCAAACCAAAACAAAACCAAACAGAAGTAAGAGATGAGAAATTTCTGTATGTTTTCATTCCACATTTCTGAAGCAAACCCTTTTATCTCTTGTGATAAAGTAGATCTGATTTCAGTAGCTGCACCTCTGTTGTCCTAGCAGGTGAGGGCTTGAGCTCGCACCTGGAGCCCAGCTACCTTTGCAGCCACATTGCTTGTGGGTGTCTGACAACAGCCACCCCTCTGTGGAAGAAGTTGGTTGTTTTACGGGTTAGCCACCTCCTGGTCTGGATGAGGAACCTCTGCACCCGCGCCAGGAAGACAGGGAGACCTCATTCTGCCCAGTTTCTCCAGTGCGGTCTGCCCCCCTGGCTGGGCTGGCGCAGCACACCAAGCCCAGGCACAGCACGGACTGCTTCAGGAGCCGTGGTAGGTTCAAAGGGATGTAGGGGGTGATGTCTTGTTTAAGATGTTACCTTCCTCCACCACACGGTGATAGAAGCACCAGGGGACACCGGCGGGGTGTGAGTTGAAGCAGCAACCCTTCCTTTCACACTGCTTAGCCGTGATGCCGGGGAAACCGCAGTTCCTCCTGCCGCGGACATCAGTGGGACATGACTTCCTAACTGTGTAAAGCAAACCGAAAGAAGGATGGAGGCTGTGTTACTTTGTGCTCCATTTGCCTGGTGGAATAATACACAAATGAAAGGGAGGCTGTCAAGGTGAGCACACTGAGCAGACCTGACCTTCTTCATACCAATTTCAGGTGGCAATTTCACCCAAATACTTTCCATGCCTTTTTATGGAAGACTACCAAGAGTGAGGAATTGAGCTGTGCCTCAGAGGCTGGGGACAGGGGATGGGGGGAAATTTACTCCCAGAAATGTCTGGTAGGCAGTGACCTGAGGCATGGACATGTTCCTGAGTGGTTTCTTTGACATGCAGTGTGAAAGTCCTCCTGTACCACATAGGAAACCCATTAAAACTGCTGAGGGTCACTTGCTCCACTGAGGAACACTGGCAGTGGTATGTTTTTAAGTATCAACATGGGTTATTTGATAGCTAGAAGACAGAAGGAAGATGAAGTATCTTGTGTGATGAGGATGAGATAGAAGACTGACGGGTAAGCAAAGTTTGCCACTGATTTTACTACCAGGGGTCACCTAAGTAGATATGTGCTCTCTGTGTTAGCCTAAGAGGAAAAACAGAGCTGCTCGCCATTATATACATTTCTTCATAATCAAACACTAGGAAAACCAATGTTTCTAGCAGACATGTTACCTTTCTTTGGTTTAGGTGTAAAGCACCAGGGCATGTCAGGGACTGAATTGTTGAAACAGCACCCAAGTTTCTTGCACTCTGTTGCTGAGATTCCTGGGTAGCCACAGTTGTTCCGCTCCACGGCGGCTATTTTACACTGGCATCTTGCTGTTCAGGGAAGAAGTAGCAAGTTACTGGGTGTCAGTTTGTGCATTCCATGCATTTATCAGATGTCCACTGGGAACAACAATCTTTTCCTAGGCCTTGCCCATCTTTACAAGTATATTTTTTCTGTTGCTTGCTAAGACTTGGATGGTTTAAAAGCTGCTTTTAAGCTCCCATGGATTTCAGTAAGGGTTGCATTGCACCCTTCAAGAACCTGTGGGCAAGTCAGCCCAGCACAGTGGGGTCCGTGGACTTCAAATAGACCATAACAAATGGTAAACCCCCAGAACTTTAAATGTAATCCTAGTAAATATTTGTTGTTTTGCCCACTTTGAGTGCAAAAAGAGTTAAGGGTCCAGTGAATATTTGAACAGGTGTGAAGACAAAAAACATTTTCATTCTTGTTAGGTGACTATAAACACATAAGAGTACATGGAAATACTTGCAGCTGTATGCCTAAGATTTTAAGCCTACTGCACAATCATCCACAGCCAAGAAGTTCTGAAGATGTTCGTATGTATCTGTCATTGAGTTAGTCGCTTTCCACAGGTCTAAATGACCTGTCTTGTATTGAGGAGGCAGACAGACTCCCTTGTATCCGTACGGCAAAACAACACAAAAGAAATGTTAGAAGACTGTTTAGACAAAGCTAACTCCTGATTCAGTCCTGGTCCTGCTCTAGTGACCTGCTGTACATGTCTGTTCCTCTGCCATTGCAGCAGGTCCCAGGTTACTCCACCAACACAAGATTTCACGTGTAGCTTTTTGTAATTTGTCATAGATTTCTCTGAAAAAAATGAAAAGCAGACTCCAGCTTCGGTAATAATAATACCAGACAACGACATTGGCTGTCTGGTATGTCAGCTTGCTGCAGTTGCAGTAAGATCAGGCCCACATACATACCTGTGAAGGCAACTGTGGATGGGTGTACTTACTTGGCGCAGCTTTCCCCTCTGCCAAGGTACTGAGAGCTACGACGAGGACGACAGAGAGCACGCAGATCACTTTGGGATCCATTGCTCTTAGAAGGCAGGGAGAGGAGAGGTGCACTTTCTCTTGGAGCAAGCTGTTTTATACGCTCCTTGTGTTTGCCTGGTGAGGTCTGATAACATTGTTCCATCCGACGCTTCACCCAGAGGTTGGGTTTTCTTTTGTTTAATTAGGAAGTGTCACCGCACATATTCTGATATCCCTGAGATAACTTTCTAGGCTCACGAGAGGTGTCGATCACGTATCTGTTACATACCTATGGGTATCTATCTATTACGTGATCCGACAAGCTATTAAATGAATACTGCTGGGAGCCCCCAGCAGCCCCAGATGGTTTCTTTGCCATTAGAATAGTTCAGTCCTCTGGGCAGCTTTAAATGGTTGCCACTGCTGAAAAATATGTACATGTATTTCCTATCCAAGTGTATAATTTGTTACCTCAATTTTTCTCTGGCCCTAAGCTGAGAGGCCTATGCTTACTCTGAGACAGAGAAGGTAGCAGGGCTGGAGGTGTGATATGTCCAAGTTTTAGGAGGCTGTAGGACAAACTGCGCACCTAGAGAAACACACAAGCAGAGAAGTGGAAGGCGTGACTGTGAAATACTGAGCTTGTCTGAGGCTGCTGTTTGTTTCCCACACAAGACAATTTGCATCAGTTTGGAATAGGAAAAGAAAGGAAGATCATGCAAAAATAAAAACAAAACAAATAACAACAACAACAACAAAAAAAATCACTAAGGACAAGAGCTTCAAGAGACTCAAAGTAGGAAAGAAGAGTTTATATATGATCTCACCCTGATCCACAGACACTAAACTCACCAGACCCAAGTATCCCAGATGGTATTTTGGAGTTACTGTCCTGCACAAGGAGGAAGGTCCGACTACGGGAGCAGACTTCCTCACAACTGGTTCTGTGCCTGTGGATTCCCTGCCAGGGGAGCCATGGCAGGGGCTGCCCCATGCAGAAAGCATGTCCCCAGTGCAGCATGTTGCTTCGCGACACATCTAACACCATCAGCACATGATCTGACTAAAAAAGGCTTCCAAAGTACCATGTTTGACTTATTATTTCCTAACTGCTTTTGTCCTGGTTTCAAAGGTGGCCTCTAAGGCAGCAGGATGATGGGACTCAGGCTGCCTTGTCAGGCTTCATTCTCTCTCTTAAATATTTTTCTACCATTTACTGTAACATTTCTTAACTTAGAGCTGCTTCCCAATACTTGGACACAAGCAGAGCAGTGGTTAAGAGAGTGGGACAGCCAGCAAGATGGTGGGGCAATCTGCACCCTCTCCAAAGCAGGCACCTGCAGGATGGTGCATGGTGTGACACAGCCCGTGTGGTGCTCTGCAGCATTCCTTTTTCCACTGGAAAACCACAAGGGAACTCTTCCTGTTCATCACCAAATTGAGATTCAATGCATTTTTCTGATCTTTGACAGAATTGTGTCTTCATGCCTTTGATGATTATTTATTTATTTGTTTTGTGTCTCTTTCCCTGACAAAGTTCAAAGTAAAAAAATGTAACTTCCATAGCTATGTTTTGAAAGTAGCTTTGTTCATTGAAAAGTATTTTTAGCCACATGGGAAGGATTTTGGTCTACAAGGGAGAAAACGATAGAGTTCATTTTCCTACTGTTTAGCTTTTCTAACATTTTGTGGACTTTATGTCCAACCCTGTTAAATACATTGATGCCTTATCTCACTGAAAGTCAGGATTCAAAAGCCAGATACTTTGTGTACCCTTGATTTCAAAAGACACCACGCTGCAGGAAGAAGAGGACTGTGTTCCAGCACTCAGCAGTTTGTGTCGTGCCTTGTACCTCCAACACCAGGAGAAAACATCAGACTTAAAACTTAAAGATCCATTTTTCTCCTTATGTGCATTGTCAGCAGTGCTCCTAAAGGTCCAGTGAAGTGATTAGTGATTTTTCCAGCAGCTTTCTTCTCACGGTACAGAGACTGAGGCTGGCTGAAATGTTGCCCATACATGAGAGCAAAGCAGTCATCCCTACAAGGGAACTTGCTTCCAGACCTCCATGGAGTTCTCAGAAGATTATCAGCCCATCACATGAGTCAAGTGAAACTGCTGATAACGTTTGTCCCTCCTGCTTCTTGCTGGACATTAATTAAGTCCTTATCTGTCGGCTGTCACCCCTTGGGCCTGATCCCAACAGTGTGCACAAAGGCAAATCTACCAACAAGTTTTTGCTGCGGAAGAACGTTTGATTGGCATCTTTAAAACAAACACTGAAAGAAATAAGCTTCTTGCTTTCTGCCAGAGGATTACTTTAAAGTCTTTAGTATGTTTATATAGCAAAGCCTTGAAAATTATCTGGGGCTTCACTGTTACATGTTTTTTCTTCCCTGAGGCCAGTTCCTACCTAGACCTTTCGGTAACTTGTAGGGTGCACATGCTCTATGAGTACCTGTGGCCAGAAGGGGCTTGGAGGACTCCTTCCTCCTCTCTAATCTCCATGTCGTCCCTCATCCTCCAGTCTCATGGAGCTTTTTGCTGCACCATGGTGCTCTCATTTCCTTCCCAGCAAGGAAATTGAGAAATCACCACAGCTGATACAGATCTCCAACAGACTGCAACTATTTATTCTGATATTGCAGAACTTCTAAAGGATGTGGGTATTTTTCTTTTGACTTAAAAACAAAGAAAAAACAGAAGTATGAGTTTTTCATCCTAATGAGGGTTTTTCTTTTTGTCTTAAAGGGCATTTCCTTTTGTGATAGCTGTTAGCATGAGTGATGACCTGAGAAATCTGTCATTGAGCCAGCATCATTGCCTGTAAACCCACAAAGTCGACTCCAAGTTTTGAGTGCTCTATAAAATAATCATAATCCAGAAAAAAAAAAAAAACAAAAAACCAAAGACAAAGGAGGGAGGAGTCTTCAGCAATTTTGCTCCTTCCAACTGTGCAAGGGACCCACAACAGGAGAGACTGAGGAGTAGGGAAAGTTTGGCAACAGCACTAAGGGAAACCTCACTCCATGCTGTTCGTTCACTGCAATATTGTTTTTCACAAGAGTGTTTCTAGAAGCCATATCAATGAGTAGTAGTCTGTTTGCCTTGCTTCATGACAGCTACTGGTGCCCTACTCTTCCTCCATCACTTTTAGAGGTACAGAGGGGTTGGTGCTGGGAACGAAGTGCTCATATGCCTGCTCTCCCTCAAGGTATGGCCTCTAGGGACTACAACATTCAAGGTTGTATTTTTAATGGGCCCCATAGGGTTGTGTTGTTGGACTGTTCTAGCATGACAAATTATATGTGTAGTTTGTAGGTGGCAGCAGCACAGGCTGTCTGTGCATGTGTATACACAGGACACCTGCACAGGGCAGCTGCTGCAGCTCTGGGCACAATCTGGGCTTCTAACATAGAGATGTGTGTCACAGACTATTAAAGGTTGGAAGGGACCTCCAGAGCTTGAGTCCAACCCCCCTGCCAAGCAGGACCCCCTAAGGTAGTTTGCACAGGAATGCATCCAGGTGGGTTTTGAAAGTCTCCAGAGAAGGAGACTGTGATGGTTTGGGAATTCCCTGCCCCCTCACACTTAGTAAAATGACCCAGACCAGACTCAGTCGACTGGAAGTTAAGAGATGAAGCTCTATTTACAGCTTAGCACAATATACAAGCAGAGATATACACAATATACAGGAATATTTACAGAAATATACATGTTAAAGGTAATACAGAAACACAACACCCCTCCCAGAAATCAGAGACCCCAGGAGGGGCTTCCAACCACCCTTCCACCTTCTCCCCACCCCTCTACCTTAGCCCCAGGGTTTGCCTTACATGCAAGGTGAGTTTGGAGGATCGGTCAGGGGGGGTTAGAAGGAAAGTGGTTAGTGATGTTACTCAGCAGAGAGGACAAAGCAAGAAGCTAGACAGCCTCACACTCCCTAGGGGAGTGCCTTATCTGCGTTTGTGTTCTTAAACATCTCAGCAAGCCTATAAGTGAAGTAGACATCACCATTGTTTTCCTTTCACAGCCTATAGTATAATTTTCTCCATTGAAATATTCCAGTTAACCTCAAACCAGCACAGAGACTCCACAACCTCTCTGGGCAGCCTGTTCCAGTGCTCTGTCACCCTCACTGTAAAGAAGTTTCTCTTCATGTTAAGGTGAAACCTTCTGTGTTCCAGTTTGCAGCCAGTATGCATCTCTGGATGAGGTGATGTGACTGGAATTAGGGATGTGGGTCTCTTGCAGCTACTGTTCTGCACATCTTTGTGTTTTCTAATAGGCACATTGCCATATGCCTCTTATCCTTGCAAGGCATGGTACAGTAATGAGGTTCCTTGCTGCTCCTGTTAAAACCCAGAGAAAATTAAATAAAGATAAATAAATTAGGAGGCTGGTTTTGGAGCGGGAGTTTCTGCATGCATCAGGGATACTGGGCTAGCGGCAGAAATCATTCTAGTCATTTCCAATCCATGATGTAAATTAAAATTACCTGGAGGCTGAAAAACTTGTAATAGATTCTCTAAGCACTGCTGCAGTCTGTTCCTAATGTTTCTTCCTCTTCCGAGCCTGTACTCACTTACTTCTCCACCAAACACATCCAAGAATGGGAATTTCAAGAGGCCAGTAAGGTTTTTGGGATTGTACAGGAGCATGTATTTGAACCAAAGCAAAAAAATACCATGAACATGTTCCCAGTAAGGTTTGCAGCTCAGCGCCCATAACCAACATAATGGTCTCAGGTTTGTATTGGGCTTCCCTAGCAGAAGTTATTCTCTAACCCACATAGGAAATCCCTGCATTTGAAGCTTACAGGGGATTAAAGGTCAGTGTTTTGAGTGTGTGTGGGAGGTGTCATCCATCTTATTTTTAGATATAGGTCTGTTGTAAAACACGGTCAAAAACTTTGTTTACCACAAAGCAGGCAGGAGCTGTGCTGCAGCTTGGAGGTGTCTGTGCAGAGCAGCAGCATGATCTGCGTGGCTCTGTTGGGTCACCCTTCATGGGCATGGACTGGGTCTAGCTTTCTGTTTTTCTTTCAGTATGGTCCCCATTTCTGAAGGAATCAGCTCCACAGGGAAGCTTGAAAATACCACATCTGGACCTTACAATAAAACAGGAAGCTCTAAAGCCTGAAACTTTGCATGGTTTGCAGTGCTCCATTTGCATTACTTTCGCAAGTCACGCTACAGAGAAACCTGTTACATAAAGAACTCAGCAATCAGAACAAGCACAGATGTGTGTCACTGGGAAAACAGGAGAGAGCACTTAGGAAACAAAAGGACATAGACAAGAACTCTGTGACCCTCATGTACATGTAAGTTTGGATTTAGGTTACTGAAACGGGAATTTCTTGTCTCCCCAAACTGTTAAACTCATCTTTGTGGGGACCAAAATCTGAAGAGCTCTTGAGAGATAAGTACAGAAAGAAGCTCTGAACTATAAAAAAATAATACAAAAACAAAGAACCTCCCTCAAACCCAAATAACAAACAAACAAACAAACCAAACCCACAAAATCCTCAAGTCTCTGACAACCTGTTGTGTGAGATGTGTTGATCCATGCTTAGGAGCAATCAAGCCAGCTCTGTCATTCCTGGTGTAAATGAGGGAAAGGGCTGCTAGCTTCCCACACAGTTTAACTTATCTATGTTTTGAGTACTTATTCTTAAACATCTCAGCAAGCCTATGAGTGAAGTAGACATCACCAATGTTCTCCTTTCACAGCCTATAGTATAATTTTCTCTATTAAAATATTCCAGTTAGCCTCAAACCAGCACGCTAGATGAGTTAGCACACAAAAAACCCTCAGATCTGAATGTTATCTGTCTGTCTACCAAATAACACTGTGGTTTCAAAAAATGAACAGAGAAAACCCTACACCTCAATTCTGGAAAGAGAAGTTCAAAGTAACTCTTGGGATCAACTGCTTCAACAGACAAACCTACCTGAGATCTACTAATATGGATGTTAAAATCAACTTTAACCAGTGAGCACAAACTCTTTCAGAGGGATTTTGTAAAAGAATTTATCTTTTCTAGAAATCACAGCTAGTGTGGGAGGAAGGCTTTTGTCACATTTCTGTGGAAACAGCCTTGCAGAAAGTAAAATAAAGTATTACCTGGAGTTATCAAATATATATTTGATCAGAGCTGAGTCTAATCTAAAAGCTTGAATGTCAACATCCAATAGGCTGCAAAAATATTTGGTTGCAAGTGCAAAGTTCGGTGCCAATTTAGAAGCACAGTCTGTTACGTTTCCTAATGCTTCTGGATTCTCCAAGCAGTCCATGGTATTTGTGGTGCCAGCATCCAGCATTTGGCTTTTTTGTTTGTTTATTTTTTGTTAATGAGTACCAAAGCCACACTAGAAAATGCTTCTCATTCACGGGGACAAGTCTGTGGAGAAAAGGACATAAGGACATGCTGGTTATAACCAGCAAGGCCAGGGAAGATAACTTTTCTTTATTTTCTAGATCACATCACTTTATTCCAGGAACCAGAGAGTGAAAAACATCTTGAAATGGGCCTGAGAAACACAGATCTGGTTCAAGACATGGCCACCAAAAAAGTCAGTTTATGAGAGTGATTGTGATGCGTTCTACTTTACCATGCTCCAAGGAACAAAAAAAGCCAAAATCTTGATCTATTACCTTCTAAAAAGGGAAACACATAAACCAAGGAAACTAGCTAAATGGAACCTGAAGGAAGAGTAAAATGAGTGAAATGATCTCAAACATCAGGGTGCTATTTAAAGATATAATATTAGAGACTCAGAGTAAATCCTTACCATCAAACAGAAAATATGAAAAGGATGTCCTCAGGCACACATATAGACCCAGAATGATTAAATGACAGAGTAAAGGAAGTGACTAGAAGTTACTAGAAGAAAATAAAGACTCTGTTTCAAAACCAAATAAAGAAAATAGGGGAAAAAAACCCAACCAACAACCTGATTGCAGGGAAGTAAAATCACATAGAGGTAAACAAATAATTTCTTTTAAGAGAAGGGACAAAGGTCAGCAACGACGGGGGAGAGAGGAGGATTTCTGTTGTTCAACATACTCATAAATGATCAGGAAAGCTTTGTGAATAATGAGGCAATTAATATGCTGATGATTCAGAATGATTCTTCATATTTTCCAAAGGTGCAGGTAACTGAACAGTTGCAGAAATACATTAGAAGACTGACTGGATAATAAACGACGAATGAAAGGAAGAGTGGGTGAGTGCAAAGTAAAGGGCACGGAGGAAAAGTAAGCTAATTATATAAACACAAAAATGGGCTGCAAATTAGCTATTGTCACTCACAGGGTTTTGCATCACTGTGCAGGAATAGTCAAAGTGTCAAAAAAGGAAGACTGAGTTTTAGTAGTTATTAGGAACAGGGCTGAGCACAAAGTGGCAAACACAATTTTGATACCACTGCCATCTCTGCTGCACTCTTAACCTGCTTCACTTTGTGATGCTGTGGTTGGCCCAAGCTAAAAAGGAGAAAGTGTAATTTGAAGAGATGCTGACAAAAGCCCTCTGGCTCAGAGGAACCATAAAAAAAAAAGATTCTGAGAAGTGTGAAGATCTTAGAAATAAAGTTGTCACAGAAAAATTTTCTCCTGGGCATAACACTGTAAAAAACAGAAGACAGGAGCCAGTGGATGGTTTTTGTTGTGGGAGAGGTCACAAGGAGGCTTCTACAGAGTGTTTTGCTGAGGTCTTTGTAGCTTTACAGTCTCAGAAGTCATCCGGAAGAGGAAGCGAGAGGGTAAAGTTTGTCTACAACACAGTATTTCTGTGGCAGTAAAGATATGAGCCAATTGTTAGGATGGAACGACTGCGGAGTAGGAAGGCAGGTGATGCTTAATGCCTGTAAATTCAAGGTGATGCACACCTGGCAAAGGAGTGACCCTATCTTTTCAGATAAAGTGATGGGCCCTGAGCTGACTGCGATCACTTGTGTATGCGTGAGTGCAATGTAAGTGTGACACAAGCATGTGGAGGATCGTGTTGGTTTGAGGCTAACTGGAGGATTTTACTGAGAGAAATTAAATCCTTAGCTGTGAGAAGAAAGGAAAAAAAACCAACAGTAACCTATATCACTCATTCTTCTGCTGAGAAACGCAACTAGTCAAAATATAGGTAAGACACTCCTCACACACTTCTCAGTTAGTTCTCAGTTGTTCTTCTCCTTTCTCTCTGGCGGTCTGTGGTTGCTTCTGCCTTAACTCTAATCCTACCTAACCCTTTATTTCCTCTAACCTCCTTGTCATCTTTTTGACATCTCACCTCAGATCTCTCCAGATTTATCATGGGAGATATACAGGAATTGATTTGGTAATTTTTGAAGGGAAAAAAAGGAAGGGGAAGGGGGTAGGAGGTTTGGGTCAGAAGCCTCCTGGCAACGTGATTGTTTTGGGGGAGATTTTGTGTTTCTGTATTACTTTTACCTTGTATATAACTGTATATTGTGTATATATAAACTTGTAAATTGTACTAAGCTGTAAATATAGATCCATTCCTTAACTTCCAGCCGGCTGAATCTAGTCTGGGTGAATTCATTGTGTGAGGGGTAGGTAACTCCCAAACCATCACAAGGATAACAGACAGTTTTGTGAAAACATCAGCTCAGTGCTTAGCAACCATCAGAAAAGCAAATGGCAAGATAACAATTAGGCAAGGGACAGACCATCTCACAGATTCACATTGTTATATCATCTTACAAACCCACAGCCCCTGCAATTCTTCATGCTGTGTGCTTGACCTCCAGCCCCACAATGGGGACAGCAGTGTGGGACAGCATTCATCTCAGGAATGAACACATACATTAGGACTTTGAGTTCCATACAGGTCACTGGAGGCAGGGCCCATTTTCTCATCTACTGTAAAAGTCTGAGTCATGGGTTAGAACCCATTCAACATTCAACACAACACAATCCCTTACAACATCCTTCTGTCCGAATTGGAGACATATGGATTGATGGGTGAATGTTGGTGGATAACGAACTACACAAATGCACAGAATTACAGAGGCTGTGACAGACCTCTGAGATCATCAAGTACAGCCTGTGACCTAACACCACCACATCGACTAGACCATGGCACTGAGTGCCACATTCAATCTTTCCTTAAACACCTTCAGGGATGGTGACACCACCACCTCCCTGGGCAGTCCATTCTAGTGTCTAATCACCCTTGCCATAAGGAAGTGCTTCCTAACATCCAACCTAAACCTCCCCTGGCACAGCTTTCAGGCCATGTTCTCTCTTCTTGTCACAAGGTGCCTGAGAGAAGAACTAGTTGAATGGTCAGGTCCAGAGGGTAGTGGTCAATGGCTTGATATCCAGATGGAGATCATAGAATTGTAGAAACATAGAATTATAGAATGATTTGAGTTGGAAGGGACCTTAAAGATTATCTATTTCCAACCCCCCCTTCTTAGGCAGGGACACCTTCCATCCCACTACACCAACGTGCTGAAGCCCTTGCCCAATCTGGCCCTGAACATCTCCGGGGAGGGAGCATCTGCAACCTCCATGGGCAACCTGTTTCAGTTATCTCACCACCCTAACTGTAAAGAATTTCTTTTTAATATCCAATCTAAATCTACCCTCAAGCTTAAGTCCATTCCCTCTCATCCTATCACTACAAACTCTTGTAAAAGGTCCCTCCCCCAGCTTTCTTGTAGACCTCATTTCAGATACCATAAGGCTACTGTAAGGTCTTCCAGGAGCCTTCTCTTCTCCAGGCTGAACAGCACCAACTCTCACAGCTTGTTCCCATAGGAGAGGTGCTCCAGCCCGTTGATCACCTTTGTGGCCCTTCTCTGAACCTCTTCCAACAGCCCAACGTCCTTCTTGTGCTGAGGGCACCAGAACTGAATGCAGTACTCCAGACAGGGTCTCACAAAAGTGGAGTAGAGCAGGAGAATCATCTCCCTTGTCCTGCTGGTCACTTCTTTTGATGTAGCCCAGGATATGGTTGGTCTCTTGGGCTGCAAGTGCACATTGCCAGCTCTAGAGGAGTGCCAGAGATGGAACACCTCTCCTATTAGGGTAGGCTAAGAGGATTGGTGTTGTTCATGCTGGAGAAGAGAAGGCTCCAGGAAGTCCTTATAACAGCCTTCCAGTACTTAATGGAGGTCAGTAAGAAAGATAGAGACAAACATTTGAGCAGGGCCTGTGGTGATACAAGAAGGAGTAATGGTTCTGAACAAAAGGAAAGCAGATTTGGACTAGATATAAGGAACACATTTTTTTGCAGTGTGAATAGTGAAACACTCTGGGTTTGCCCAGAAAGGTGGTGAATGTCCCATCCTTGGAAATATTCAAGGCCAAGCTGGATGGGACTCTGTGCAACCTATTTAGTTAAAGATGTCCCTGTTCATTGCAGGGAGGGCTTGGACTAGATGACCTTTATAGATTCATCCAACCTTGAGCATTCTATGATTCCACGGACACACTGAGGTGGGTGTTGTAAATGAGAAGATGGCATATCACTGTGTTTTCTCTGCTCCTTGAAGTTTTCCTGCAAACATCTGTAATTGGCCATGCATGGCATAGGGAACAGGGTTAGGGGTAAAGTAAGTTTATTCTGGCCAATCCTGTGGTTTAATTGTTGTTGTTTTGTTTGGTTGTTTTTTTTTTTTCCCAAGGAGTGTTTTCTCAAACTCTCCTGAATTCCTGAGTCTAATAATCTAGTGAAAAATCTGAGCTCAAAACCAAGATAATCTAGTTTGGGTTTTGTACTGAACCTAGTGAAAACACCTGTTTGAAGAATGGCAGATGCTGTGATGGCTAGAATTTCTCGAATGCTTCTAAAACTCATCAAATCCCAAAGCAAACTCAGACCCATGGATGGTTCTGATTGCCGGACTCAGATTTAGCTCTGCTTATGAGGGAGGAAGGGGTTTGAGATCAATTCCTGCCCCTCATGGTGACTGGCAAAAAACTTCTGTAGTTTACATTTGCTGCCATGGGCACAGTGGGGTGATCAAAACTTTGAAAACCAGGCAGTGCAGACAAAGGGCTGTAAGGTTACTTCTGGCACAAACAGCTATGGAGATAAATACCAATGAGAAAATCCTGAAATAGAAGCAGGAAACCTAGGAAATAATAAGCGAGCTTGAGACATCGTGTGGGAGGAAAAGGTCATTCTGCAGAAGTTTTTACCTGGCCATTTGAAAAGCAAGCAGCAAAAAGCTACTGCATAAATTGCTGTTTCCAAACAATGGTGAGGACTGGGGGAGGCTCAGAGGGAGGTACATTGTGGCAGGGTCTGTAAAAAAAAAAAATGAGAAGGCAGGAAGTGACCTGGACTGGCTAAGCTGAGCTGCTAGCAAAAATTGCCTGTAGTGGTGGCAGAGTCAATTCAGTTGCTGCTGTTAGCAAATGTCAGTTATTGCTCTTTTTATTGATGACAGTGAGTGGAGAAAGTACTGGTCAGGAAGTGTTTCTTCTGTGCCAATTAAATGTAGTTAATAATAGAGGAAGAAATATTAAGCTTTAATGTTAACAAGAGTATATGAGGATTAGTGGGAGAACTATTTCAGGTGAGAACCATCTCCTTATATGGTTAAATGCTTCAAATGAGTTAAAATAATAAAAAATAAAAGGAAAAAAAAAGGAAACATATCAGAAAGCAAAAAGAAAAAAGTAGAAATTGCTAAAGAAATAAGGCCAGATACAAAATTCCTTTAATATATTTCTTTTAAGGATTTAAAGGGAGTAAGTGTATGAACTTAACTATAAAGTTTTGGCCAGAATCAGAGAAGAAAAATAATTCTCCTCCTCTTGAAACTATGAAGCCTAGTTAAGAACAACTTTCTTTATTGTGTTTTTTATAGTATGTTACTACAGATGAGAGCATTGCAGAATTCACAAATGTCTTTAGCTCAGGCCCAGGGAAGCACGTTGGCAGTCTCCAGCTGGGATGAAGGATGCCATGGCAGCTGAGGATGCCCTTGCTGCAGCCTGCTTACCCACTGTAACCTGCCAAAACATGATGAAACACACTGGACTATAGCTGAGGTAAAAGGATTCGATCAGATACAGACAGTAGGATTAAAAGACTGTTTAAGTTGGCTAGGCTTTGTGTTCCAAATGAAGTTTTGTTCGGGATTAGTCGATTGAAATAGAAACTTGATGCTTGCAAGGTCTGCATTGGCAAAACATCACCGTGACAGTTCTTGATCTGAAAGTGTTTTGGGACAGATAACAAGAAAGTGACCTCTCTGTCAGCTCAATCAAAAAGCCATTTGCAAACATTCCTGAAAGGGAAACTCCACCTGGGCTTTAAAAAAACCCAAACCACCACAGCTGGGAGAAAACTAGAGGAAAATTCTTGCCCTCTTGCTGTGACCATGAAGGCTGGTGTCTGGGGCTGGAGGCAGCACAGCTTTGCTCTCTCACCCTTGTCTAGCAGGTGATGCCAGTTCAATCTTTTCCTCTTTTATATAAGGCCCTATCTCAGGTCTGTGTGGTAAAGTGAGAGATAATACCAGAAATACCCTTCATTAGTGACAATACATGGAAATTTTGGTGCAAATAGGACAGAAATAATTTTTTTTTAATGATAAATGACACCGTTCACATTTTCTGTCTGTGTCACACAGACAATGTAGTATCCCAAGAGAGCTCTCGCATTAGATGACTGTATTAAATATCTCATTTGTAGCACAATAAAGGAAAATTGGTCACATTGCTACTGTGGACACATTTCTGTCCACAGCAGCCAAACAACTGATTTATGCCCATAAATACAGGGAGGGAAATGTTAATGTTGCAGTAAATCAAGCAGCTTCCCCTCTATCATATTTTGCTTTTCAGAAGTAAGACCTGAATTCTCAATGTCTCTCTGCTAATGGAAAAATTCTAAAGCCTAATTAAAAAGTCTCTATTCAATGGACTGTGTAGAATTTGTAGCAATGAAACAGTCTGTGTCAGACAAATACGCTATTGATAGTCCTGTGGGAACTGATGATGAAGGGACTGCAAATAAGAATAGAGAGAGAAGAAGGAAATAGGGAGCGTGCTGGGCACCATTTCAGACAGCTGGATGCTGGTGTGCAGAGAGGCTGAGGAGGAGAGAGGGCTGGGGTTATGCTGGTGTCAGCACTGACAAATGTCACTCCAGGACAGGTTTTGGTGGGAGAATTGGATATGTTATGTGGGTTTTATAAAGAAAGGGGCTGCATCTATGGTTATGATTGACCAAAAGGGCAATAAAATATCCCACCAGGCATCACTGCCCTGTAACACCATAGATCCCTTTCAAAGGGTGATGATAAATACTGAGACACAATACCAGACCATCCTGAACATTTTGTTACCTCTGGTGACATTTGGCCACTCCAGCAATCAGAAAACACATACCTGTTTTCTGACAGCCCATGCCACAGCTTGACTCAGGTGTAGCTCCATATAAGGCTTTTGGGGAGTTCTACACCACAAGATATGGATGCTGGGGGAAACCCACACTATGGGCTGAGGGAGAACATCATTGTAGGTGGTATGGACAATGCCACTAAAATCAGCGGTGCACAGAACTCCAACCATCTCCAGCTTCCTCTTGTTGGACCTCAGGACATGTGGTATCTGCATTACAGCACTCAGCTCCACCTTGCTTCAGGCAAAGGCACATCAACCACACCTAGGCTAAATGATAAGTGCTGGTGAGATTCAGTGGCTGTTGTTCAGTGGCATCAAGGCTTCTGGATGGCCTTTTTCTGCAACAACGCCTGTAAAGCAACTCAGGCACTGAGGGCAGGCTTTGCCATTGATGTACTTCATGCAAACCCAGTGAGGTCCAGGCTGAGTCCATGGCATTCCTCAGTTCATCAGCCAGAGACCAAAGACTGCTTTTCTTCCAAAGGGAAAACAGTCCTCCCACAGCAGGAAAAGGCTTTTGCCCAGCCATTACAGGAATGTTCGTGCCAGGCAGGTAATGAAAGCAGACCAGCATTTCCACTAGTCCTGCCCCACCAAAAGCACTTCCTTAGTGGCAAATGTCCCTGCCACATCCTGAGCCAGTTACCGGTACAGAGCACAGGCACACAGCACTCTGCAGCCAAGAGCTTTGCAATGGCAACACTCATTGTTGATGGGAGTGCCAGCAAGATTTAATTACACATAAACAGGATGATGAGTTTCTGGTTGCTGGAACCCACTGTTACTCTGTTCTACAAATGCTAGCTGGACTTTGTTTGAAGAGGTTCAAAACCTTTTTATTCATCTCCTGGATAACAAAGGAGAGCTTTGGAAATGTGGAGGACATGAGGCCCCTAGCAGAATGGGCCTGGTTTCTCCACAAGCCAAGCGCCCTTACGTTCTTGCCAAATATGCCTCTCATTAGGCAATAGGTTCAGCCACTTTCACTTAATGCACATTTAATTGTTTGCATTAGGGAGGGCCACCTGCAAGGGTCGAAACTGAGAGGGGGAACCAAATGAGTCAGAACTAAGCCTGAGAAGTTGGGAATCCAGGCCAGGTGTCCTTACCTGAAGGTTTTGGGGGTTAGATTTTCCCCCTCATTCTCTCCTCTGTCCTGGACTGGAGGCAAATCCCTCGACCCCTCTAAAACACTTTTACTTAGTGAGATTTCATTAGTAGTAAAAAAAGTTCTGTCAATAAGTTAACTAAAACTATTTGTTGCCACCTATATGGCTCCTGACGTTTGCGTTGGTAACTGTTCAGAACAACTGGTATTTAGTAAATGCTTTGTTTGCCATTCCTAAGTGTAGCTTTATACAAATCTCGATGAGATCATTCCCTGCCCAGTTATGAGAGCCAACAGGCTGGTCAGAAATTTTCAGTCAGAGATTTTCTTCCCATGCCATAGCGAAACTTGACTGCTCTGTGACATAACACAATGATTGCAACTGTGAGGGCTAATTTGGTGATTCTTTTGGTATTACATTGGGACATTTTTCTATGTTTAAAGGCAATGATCCTTCTTGTCGGCCCTTGGGAAACACAGAACTGGAGATGGTGCAAATCAGTGATGCTGATGAGACACCCTCAGATAAAATACTCCTAAAAGAAACCCCAAAACCCAACAACTTCCAGACTTCAAGTGGGAGATGCCATCAGGACAGTGGGGAGGTCCTGCAGAGAATGAACTTGCTTCCTTTCTGAAAGATGAAGCCCTTGGCTTTAGATGATCCCAGGATCAGGGACTCATCCTGGCATGAACATTTAGCTTGCATTTGCATTAGGTAGGTCATCTTAGAGCCAACAAAATGCCTAATGCCTCTTCCATAGGCTGTGGGGTCGGGTTAATTTTTCAGAGTTGGAGTCACAGGGGTAAATCCTCTCTGAAATTCGAGGTCCTTGCAGGAGACGGGGAGAGACGTGAAAGCAGTGTTTGCATTTGGCAGATTTAACCCTGTGCCCAGCACACAGCTCTGCTCCCTTTGCCTTTGCCAGCACCACCACATTGCTGCCTGCAGGAGGGCATAGCCAGCACCACCGGCCTCAGCGTCTGAGGCTGTCCACTTTGCTCCTGGTGCTGTCTGAGCATCTTCCCCCATTTCCCATGGAATACAATTGTCCATGGGTAATGCGATGCAAGTTCATCCTTAACTGAGCCACAAGAAGGGCAGAAACTGCAGCAGCCATGGCTGAACACCTTCCTGTCTGTCTCGGCATGCTCGCAGCCCTGGACCCGGGAGCTGTTCCTCACTCCACCCTGCACCTCCCGGGAGCCGCTGCTGAGCTGTCCTGGCTGCGTGGGAAGGGCTGGCAATTGCAAAGTCCGTATTTTCCTTCTGGTTTTCCTTCTTCAGCAGTATTGGGACAGGAAATACGAAGATACTGATTACCGGAGACAGAGCTCTGTATTTTTTCTTTCTCAGTCGAGCACACTTGAACCTATGAAGCGCTGAGCAGCCAGCAGCGCTGTGCCCTGCCTTGGGAGGGCTTTGCGCTCCCTCTTCTGGCACTCGCACCGGGCGTGCAGGAGGAGGGAGAGGAGGAAGAGCGCTGGTGCTCCCCTGCAGAAGGGCTGCTAGCTGCTTGCAGGTGAAATAATTTGCCTCTCTTTTGACAATAATTACTTCCTGCCCAGCTGCCTGAGTTCAGACCCCGGTGGAAGGGTCTCCTTAAGCTTCACTCTGTAGGTTGTGCTGGGGAAGCCATAGAAGCATAGAACTGTCGAGGTTAGAAAAGACCTTTGAGAACATCAACCTCCAACAGCTTGCCTAGAGCTCACAATCCCATGACTACTGCTAAAATAGTACCATTAAGCCACGTCCCTCAGCACCACATCCACATGTCTTTTAAATATCTACAGGGATGGTGATTCCACTGTCTTCCTGGACAGGCTGTTCCAATGTCTGAAAACCCTTTCTGTGAAGAAATTTTCTCTAATATGCAATCTGAACCTCCCTTGGCACAGCTTGGGGCCTTTTCCTCTTGTCCTCTCACCTGTTGCATGTGAAAAGAGACTGACCTCCATCTGTCTCCAGCCTCCTTTCAGGTAGCTATAGAGGATGATGAGGTCTCCCCTCAGCCTGCTCTTCTGAAGACTAAACAATCCCTCTTCCCTCAGACATTCCTCATAAGACTTGTGATCAAGGCCCTTCACCAGCTTCACTGCTCTTCTGTGGACATGCTCCAGCATTACAATGTCCTTCTTGTAGTGGGGGGACCAAAACTGAACACAGTGTTCAAGGTTCGGCGTCAACAGTGCTGAGTAGAGGGAGGAAATCACATCCCTAGACCTGCTGGCCACACTGTTCTTGATGCAGACCAGGACACCATTGGCCTTCTTGGCCACCTGAGCACATCGGTGGTTTATATTCAACCAGCCACCAATCAACACCTCCAGGTCATCCACAGGGCAACTCCCCGGTCACTTATCTCCTAGCCTGCAAAGTTGCATGTGATTGTTGTGGCCCAGGTGCAGTACTCAGCACTTGACCTTGTTGAATCTAGTATTGTAAGCCTCAGCCCATCAAACCAGTCAGTCTATATCTCTCTGCAGAGCCTCCCTGTCCTCCAAAAGGTCAACATGCCCAGCCAACTTGGTGTCATCTGCAAATTTACTGAGACTACCCTTGATTCCTTCACCCGAATAATTGATAAAGATGGTAAACAGAACTGGTCCCTGTGCCTGATGACATTTGCTTGTGGGGTCAACCTTGCCCAAGTCTCTGCAAGCTTGGCATCAGGGCTCCACCTGGTTTTCTCACCCCTAGTGCCACCTGCACTATCTCACGGTGTTTGTGACACTCCTGGGTGCTGGTTGGATTCACACAGGACTGGGAGCTAGCTATAGGGCACCCAACAGTAAGTGCTGAATCCAACCCTCAGCCTCTCTTTCCTGGCATGGTTCCTGCACACAAGTGACCTGATGCTGCTTTTTTTAATAACTATGATTAGAGGAATGGAACATCTCCTTTCTGAGGAAAGGCAGAGCTGGATCTCTAGAGCTTGGAGAAGACTTATGGATGACCTCATTAATGTTTATAAATATGTAAAGGGAAAGGGTCAGGGGGATGGAGTCAGGGTCTTCTCAGTGATATTCAATGATAGGACAAGGGGCAACAGGTGCAAGCTGGAGTGCAGGAGGTTCCATGCTAACACAGAGAAAAACCTGCTCATAGTGAATGTGATGGATCACTGGAACAGGCTGCCCAGAGAGTCTCCTTCTCTGGGGAAGTTCAAAATCTGCTTGGATGTGTTCCTATGTGTGATCCTGCCCTGGCAAGGGGGTTGGACTAGATGATCTTCTGAGGTCACTTCCAACCCCTAACATTCTGTGATTCTGTGATTCTGTGAAATGGTTCCCATAATCAGCACACCCAGGGTTCTGAAAGGTAGTTTTCTTGTTTCCCCTTTCCCCTTCCTTCCTCCAACATCACCACCTCACTCCAACCTGAGCTGTCCAAGGGTACTTCGGCTTGCTGAAAGAGAAAAAAAAAAAA